>ML829921.1:0-19393 GCA_009831015.1 Picea engelmannii | reverse complement strand
TCTCCATCTCTCATCCTCAAGTTATACAACTTCTTTCTCAGGAATAGTTTATTTACCAGGGACTTAGACTGATACAACTTCCCCAACTTTTCCCATAAATCCTTGGCTGTAGCTTCCTTTGACACATTCAGTAATACTGAATTTGAGAGACACAATCGGATTGTGCTCTTTGCCTTCCGATCCATCTTTTTCCAGTCATCTGTAGAAGTTCCTGTAGGTGCAGTACCTGGATCTACCGCGATCCACTGATCTCTGTCCACCAAAAGATCTTCCATCTTGAGCTTCCACAACTCAAAGCTTTTCCCATTAAACTTCTCGATCTCCATCTTCGAATTGCTTGCCATTTCTTTTCACCTGAAAAACAGTACCGCAGATCTCCCACTGTAACAAGGCTTATTACAGTCCCGAGCCAAACCCTTGACCACAAAGGCGTCCCCCTGAAGCCAATAAATCTCTGATACCAAATGTAAATTCTAACCTTGTACAATATCTACTGCAAACAGATATTCAGAAAAGAACAAAAAAGACACAATGGCAAATACAAACATTACACAGAGATTTTTCCCCTGGAAATCCAAACCGGGAAAACCAACATATTCTATATCCATTCATTGTGTTACAATGTTTACAATACAAAATACATATAGGAGCCAACGACATCCAAAACCCTAACCTGATGATCTGGATTAGTGCAAAACCCTAATTCCTTAATCGGAAATAGAAAACCATCGGCAAAGAAACCATGTGCGACAAACAATTGGTTCCTTGAAACCACCGCCACATGGGCCTTTTCCTTTGTCCACTACTACCTGCTTTTATGAGGGGGTTCCATTACCGCCCCCTTTGGTAACCATGCAGAGCTCCGTTGTGTCTGTGACTATCAAACCCTAGCTTGTTGTTGCTCCCCTGAAAACTTCATCATGACTGGAACCAATAGTTGATCTCCACATCATTTAGCAATTAGCATATATAATTAAAAAAATTGAGGTCAATTCTTTAATACAATGATTTTTTTTTTCAAATTAAACATGTTTCATGTTTAAGATTCATGCGTAATTATCTTTTCGATTGTATCTACAATAATGCTTCCTTTTCTTGCCTCTTTTTTGTTGTAAATCACAAGAACGTTTTTTGTTTAGATCATAAGAAAGTTTGGGGGATGCCCAACTCAAACCCAAGGAATTCTAAGAAAACTTTAAATTCTTAAGATTGATCCAAAATTCTTCAAATTGAAAAGCAGAAAAATCAATACAAATTATCCCATTTGTAATTTTTGTACCTCAATATTATAATGATCGTTATAACGATCGTCGGTACTATGTGCATAAGAGAAACGATTGCAGTACCCAATGTAATTTACGTACCTCATTATTATAACTATCGTCGATACTATGTGCATAAGACAAACGATTGCATATCTAACAATACATTTCTTAGGCATGTTCTTGAAGTTGAATCTTAGTACACAAGACATAATTTTAATCTATAAATTACTTTGAGACTATAACCTGATTATGAAAGACAACCTAGCATGCAAATGCCTTTTTTTTTTGGAGTAATATGCATTACAAAGCATTAAATCTTTGGCCAAGGGTGGTCTGCAATAAGCATTACATAACATTTAATCTTTGGCCAAGGGTGGTCTTCTTACTGAAGAGTTTAGACAAAAAAATGTCAGACAAGCAGTGAGCCCCTCTTTACAAAATTCCGCAACATTTCATAATTTTAATTTTATTTATTGAGATAAGAATTTATTACATAATTATAGGTACTTTCTCTTGCTAACCTGTTTTCAAAGAAATATCCATCATGTTGTTGTATGGAGTTGCATTGGAAACAAAATCCAATTCCTTCATCTTTTCTAGGAACCCTTTTACCATTTCAACCAATTCCTCTCTCACATAACGATTCAGAAGTGCACCATATGATTGATGGTTCTTTTCTCTTTCAAGGAGATCTATAAAATACTTTTACTTTTATAGATCTCCTTAGCGAGAAGGGTGGTTGAGGCAGAAGTGCATGGTAACTCTTTCTGAGGATTGCATCTAAAGCTCGACTCATATTAATCGGTTAGACAATGTAAATAAAAGATGGGATGCCTTAACAACTTGAGGACATCATCACATTCTTTACCCTGAAATGTTCTCAATATAATCGAAACATAATAAAACACGAACCCACCGACCAAGGGTGTTTATCATTCTCCAATAAAAAATTGATTATTAATTAATGGTGACTAAATTGGATAAATTAAAAAATATATTCACATTATATATTACTTTATACAAAATGATTAATGTTTCTAAGGAAATTTTCCAAAAATACTTCAAACTCACCCTAAATAGTATTTCCCTCAACCACTCATAAAATGCCATTGTGTTTATGTATGTGAGGAGAAGTAGCACACAAAGAGTTACAATTTGTTTATTTGTGATATTATAATTCAATTTTTAATGATTTAATTTAATTTTTTTAATTATGTATTAAAATTTATTTATTAAATTTTAATAGTTTGATTTTGATATTTGTAAATTTTTTATTAAAAAAATATGGAACCAAAACAAATTACTTTTAAATTTCATTATTATTGAAATTTTCATTATCATTTTTAAAATAAAGTTATAACTTATAGATCATACATTTCATTATAGAATTTACCTTAAAATATATGTGAAGTTTTTGAGTTTTTGAGGATTTACAGTTCATATCTATTTTCAAAATTTATAATTTTTTCACTTTAAATATCTATTTTCAATATTTACAAATTTTTCACTAATTTAAACGTTAAGTTATTATAATAGTTCATCCTAAACCAATTTCAAATAAAATTATTAATAGTCAAATTAAAGTTGGTGATTTGAATGTTGTAGTCTAAATGTTCTAAGAAATGAATTTTTTTAGGCCATTATTTTAGGGGACATTGTTATAAATCCTGTTAGATCTGTTCTATATAATCTAAATACCCTAGAAGTTTTTCAACATGCCGAATCCATTTTTACATTCAGAAATAAATTTTAAATAACAAAAAGAAATGATTTCATGTAAATTTATATTGTCATTCCATTGAAAAAATCATTTAGTAAAACACTTGTACAACGCATAATTGTTGATAATGAAAATAAAGTTGGTGATTGCATGACTGGCCAATAACAATCAATGCACGATCAAATCGTATATATATTTGGGGATGTACAATCTCCTACGAAAAATATCGTTCCACATACTCTTTTGCAATGTGTCCAATAAATTAATGGGGTGGTGACCAGTCCACTCTGATTCGAGCAAGCGAGCAAAGAACAAATTTTGGTAAAAAATGGGATTGGGGAGCACCAGCAATTCCCCTCCTCGTCTTCCTCCTCAGCATCGGGAGGATTACACTGTATACGGATACCCAACAGAGCCCTGTTATGTAGTTCTTGATTCAGCTCCACCTCCTCCGCGCAGGGGTGATGTGCGATTACTTACCTACGCAGGATACGGGGTTTTGTCAATTGTCATAATCCTGGTGGTTGCGTATTTTGTGTGGCCGTCCGATCCGCGAATCGAAGTGGTTCGGATGGGGTTGAACAAGATAGAGTGGAGACCAGAGAAATTTCCGGGGTCCTTTCTGCCCCGCGTATTTCTGAACTTAAGCATGGAGTTAACGGTGAAGGTGACCAACAAGGACTACTTGGGCGTTTATTACGATCATGTCAATGTGGGAATTGCCTACCGCGGGGAGAAAATCGGGCGGGTGACTAGTGAGAACAGCGCTTATATTCCCCCCAGGGGGACTGCGTACGTGGATGCCACTCTGGACATTGACGGCATTCAAGTCCTCGCTGACGTGATCTACTTGCTGGAAGACATTGCTCGCGGTCATATTCCTTTGCAGACTGTCACCGACTTTGATGGCTACATACGCTTATTCTCACTCAAAGTGCCCTTACAGGTGCAGTTACCCTAGATTCTTTTAATTCTTTTTAAAATTAGCAATTTCGCTTTTGATTGATCTGTGGAGAGCTATGCACCTCAACTCTGATTTGTCGCTATATAACAACCTACTTTGAAATAGGTAAATTTGAACTTTACACCTCTCCTGAACAAAATCAAAGGCTTTACCAATTTGCTATGTGTAATTTCCTAAACTCTTAATTCCTTGTCAAAGTAATTCATGCCGTTATTGAATAATACCCTCAAACTTCTCTCTATATATATTCCCTGTCAAAGTAATTCATGAGTAATACCGTGCAAACTACTCTATATCTCTCTTTCTTTATATATATATATATATTCTGCTTAATGTATTTCCCAGCTAAATTCACCATGTACTTCCCCTTATTTCGAGGCAGTGAACTGGATTCTTCAGGTTTCAAAGCCAAGTCAACAGTCAACAGTTTGCTCACGAAGAGAGCAAGCATGTCACAAAGTGGAACTTGAACTTGAACTTGGAAGAGGGAGGACAACAACTTTCCTCTTAGCCACTTGAGCTTCTCTCTATATACATATATATATTTGATATTTCAAGTATGAAATCAAAATTTACATAGACCAACCTTTATGGCAAAAAAACGTGTAACCCATACTGTCTTCAAAGTGTCCTAGAGCTCAATGTTACAGTCTTTCCAGGCACCATAAGGATGGCAGCCTTCATAATGCCATTCTAAAACAACTTGTTCCTTTCAAGTTCCTGCTACAATTATTTGTGTTAAATTTGGCAGGATCGGCAGTCATTCTCCAATGAGAGGCCATATGGGCCACCCTGAGGCTAGCCAGGGAGATTTTGAGAATCAACCAGTCTTGCGAGGTATTGACAAAAGCCAGGGGGAACGTACAACCTCTGTGAGTCAAACCAAAATTCAGGACAAACAAGATGCTATATGATCTTGTGAGTCTAGCCAAGGCAAAGGTAGAAGTCTTGTAAGTCTAAGACAAAAGTCAAAATGTAAGTCTAATGCAAAAGTCAAGGGGAACGTACAACCTTTGTGAGCATAGATAGTCTAGTGCAAAAGTCAGGGGGAATGTACAACCTCTGTGACCATAGATAGACTAGTGCAAAAGTCAGGGGGAACGTACAAACTCTCTGAGCCTAGTCAAGCTTTGTGAGCCATGAGCAAAAGTCAAGGAATCTAGCAAAAGTTAGGTTGAATGTACAATTCCTATGAGCTAGAAAAAAACAATCTTCCTTATGCAAATAATGTAAATGTATTGATCTAGTGCGTTGGCACGTGTAACATTATCCACCATGAAAAGGAGTTCGAGTGGTCAAACTCAAGTTGACAAAGTCATGTTGCATGTTGCATGTCAAGTTGCATGTCGGTGTTACATGCATGTTGCATGTCGAGTTGCATGCATGTCAAGTTGCATGTCGGAGTTGCATGCATGTCAAGTTGCATGTTGAGTTGGCATGCCATGCATAAGCCAAGTCTCAAGGGCAAGTTGTCATGCAAAGTTTAGTGAAGTTAAGTGACAATTCGAGTTGTAAAGACATGTTGGCTATTACTAATTCAAACTCATTCTTCTCTTCCTCCCTGCGCCTTTATATATAGAGTTCGACCCTCTTCCTCATACACATTGTTATACAACGCAAGAGTGAAGGAAATGAGTCTGTCTGCAGGTGATTGAGAGTGGGCAACAAGCATATGAGTCTGCTGTCTACACAGTGAGAAAGGACAGCATATGAGTCTGCTGTCTAAGGACAGAGCTGAAGTTATTTACTGTGTAAAAGTACTAGTACAGTCAGGTTTATAACAATAATGAATTAGTTGTTTGCTGGCCATACAATCAGATTTATAACAACAGTAAAGGACAACGAATTAGTTGTTGTTTGCTGGTCATATAGTGAGGTATTTTCATGGTGGTTTACTATACATGATCTTACATATTATTTGCAATTAAAGGAAAATTATTTGCTGGAGTTTTCTCCCCTTTTGGGTTTCTCCAGGGTAAATTCTTGTGCATGTGTGAGATTCTATTTGAGTACCTTTTCTACTTTTGTTCATCATTTCGAGTATTCATTTTGCTGGTTGATAAATCAAATTTTGCTTGAAGAAACTAAAGAAATAATCCGCATATTAAATCAAGCTCAATATTTAACATGGTATCAGAACTAAGGGTGTGAAAGAGCTTTGTTGAAGTGCAGGAACAAGGTACGCACAGATCCAAGAGAGCTTGATCAGTTTAAGCGTGAGTTACATGGCATCCTCCATTTCTGTCAGGGCCGAGGATAGGCTTGAAGGAGCTTCCAACTTCAATGTGTGGAAGCTCAGGATAATGAATTTCTTGCAGGAGCATGATCTTGAGTAGTATGTGACCTCGGTAATGGAAGAACCCACCTCTAATACAGGAAGAGCGGCTTTCAGGGAGAATCAAACAAAGGCCAAGCAAATTATCTTTGACTCAGTCAAATACAGTATAATGCTAGCAATGACTTCGTTAATGACTACCAAGGAATGTATGGATACCTTGGTAAATCTGTATGAGAAAAAGACACCAAGTCAGAAGAGGACACTTGAGCACAAGCTTAAGTATTTGAAGATGGAGAAAGGTGAATCAGTTGCATCTTTATGTTCCAGGATAGCCCAGATCAAAGACCAGCTATTGGTCACATGTGTCACAGTGGATGATGATGATTTAATGCAGACCATATTTGATGGTCTTCCTTCTTCATGGGAGACTTTTTTATCCAGTGTAAGTGGAAGAGAGATTCAACCCATGTCTGAGAGGTTATGGCATGACTGTCTCCAAGAGGAGAGTCGCACTGCTACCAAGAACGAGCCATCTAAAGAAGAACATTTGGCATTAGCATCAAGATTCAAGGGAAAAAAGAAAGTCACGTTCCAGAAAGACTCTCAGAAGAAGATAAATACTAAAGGTATGTTCAAAGGCAAGAATATTGATACATCTAAGATTAAATGCTTTAATTGCAATAAGTTGGGTCACTTTGCTAGAGACTGCTGGTATAGGAAGAAAAATCCAAGGAAAGGTAAACATCATGCCTCAACTGCTGAGGATGATGAATCCAAAAGAAATCAGAAAAGTCCTAATGAAAGAGAAAATAGAAAAGAATATTACTTGGTTTTTGCTTTATCCAGTACAGTTATCACAGGGCCGAAAACTTGGTTAGTAGACAGTGGTGCATCAAAACACATGACAGGGTACAAGGAGATTCTTTTAGATTTCAAGAAGAAATCCTTTGTAGAGCAAGTTGAGCTTGGGGATGAAAAATGTTACTAGATAGAGGGAGTAGGCTCTATCTCCTTCAGATTGGAATCTGGGGCAATGCTTCATGTTGATGAAATATTATATGTGCCAGGGCTCAGGAAGAATCTATTATCAGTTGCAACCCTTGATGACAAGGGATATTGGGTGATCTTCAAGGACAAGAAGGCACTTCTGTGGGCTAAAGGTAGCCACCTGAGTACAACAGAACCTATTGTGACTCGCAGAGGAGGACTGTATGTTGTGATAGGACAGTCAGTTCATGCATTAGCTCATGATGCGTCTAGCTCCAGTGAGTTGTGGCACAGAAGGCTTGGACATCTTCATTACAAAGCACTTCCAAATCTGCAGAATATGACAGGGAAACACATCAGAACTCTTAGAACAGACAATGGAGGAGAGTTTGAATCTCTCCAGTTTGAGGATTTCTACATGGAAGCAGGAATCAAGAGACAGTTGACCGTTCCATATAACCCTCAACAAAATGGTGCTGCTGAGAGGAAAAACAGAACAATATGTGAGGCAGTGAAAGCCATTATGTTTGACCAAGATCTGCCAATTTCCTTATGGGAAGAAGCTACCTCCATTGCTGTGTATATTTAGAATAGGTGTCCACATGCTATCTTGAAGGACAAGACTCCTGAAAATTTCTTCTCAGGGATCAAACCTAAAGTAGGGCATCTAAGGATATTTGGATGTCTTGTATATATTCATGTCCCTAAGGAAAAGAAGACAAAGATGGAACCCTCGGGCAAGAAAGGGGTTTTTGTGAGGTACAACGAGAACTCCAAGGCTTACAACATTTATGTACCAGGTCAGAGGTAGATTAAGATAAGCAGGGATGTGACTTTCCATGAGGAAGCTGCATTCAAGAAATCCAAAGAGCTATAGCAGGAATCAGAAGCAGTTCAACCAGCTTCACCCTCTTCTGAAAGTGAAGAGTTAGATGATTAGAGGGAGGAACCTCATGAAGGGCCAAGTGATGAGCCTCTAGAACTTGCTGAAGAGTTGGAAAGCACTCTTGAAGAACCTCCAGCCAAAAGGAAGCCAGGATGGCTTAAAGAAATAATGCAGGAAGCAAAAAATACAGCTGCTCCTAAAGGAATTTTCAGGGAAAGTAGGCCTCATAGGTATGGAGGCTATGTCGCACTAATGAGCAACATTAGTGATGCCGAGCCTTGTTCATTTGAATAAGCAGATAAATTTAAAGTGTGGAAGGACGCTATGCTTGAGGAATACAGGTCTATTCTAAAGAACAATGTCTGGGACATTGTGCTGAGGCCAAAGGACAAATCGATGATCTCTTCCAAATGGATTTTTAAGATCAAACATGCAGCCGATGGGAGTGTGGAAAAGTTCAAAGAAAGATTTGTAGCCAGAGGCTTCTCTCAGAAAGAAGGAATTGACTACGACGAGACTTTTTCCCATGTAGCTAGGTATACCTCCATTCGAGTTATTATTGCATTAACTTCAGTTCTTGGTTGGAGATTACATTAGATGGAACTAAAAACAACATTCTTGAATGGAAAGATTGAACAAGAGGTCTTTGTGGAACAACCATATGGTTTTGTACTACATAACAAAGACACTCATGTATGCTAGCTAAGGAAGGCCTTGTATGGTCTTAAGCAGGCTCCTAGAGTTTGGTATGACAGGATTGATGGATTTCTTAAAAGCCTGGGCTTTCATAAAAGTGATGCTAATCCGAATCTGTATTTCAAGATAATAGGGAACCAACCTGTTATATTAATCCTGTATGTTGATGATCTCTTTCTGATAGGAGATGAAGGGCTAATAGCCTGGTGTAAGTGGGAGCTAATCTCAGAATTTGAAATGAAAGACTTAGGCTTGATGCATTACTTCCTAGGATTGGAAGTGTGGCAAAGACAAGGCGAGATATTTCTGGCACAAGGTAAATACACAGTGGATGTGTTAAAGAGGTTTGGTATGATGGATTGTAAATCCATGTCTACTTCGATGATTACCAACCCGAGGAAGTTGCATGATTTTGATACAGGTTCAGATTTGGTGGATCCCACCATGTATAGGCAGTTGATTGGATCATTGATGTATATGATCCATACCAGGCCAGATATATGCTATGTAGTGATTGCAATGAGTCAGTTCATAGTTGAATCGAGATAGAGACACTAGGTGGCAACAAAACACATCTTGAGATATCTTAGAGGGACTATTACCTATGGTCCGAGATATACATCCAGTGGTGGTTTGTTTCTGCATGGGTATGTAGAGGCTGATTGGGCAGGAAGCCCAGTGGATCGGAAGAGTACTTTCGGATACTGCTTCAGTTTAGGATCCGCTATGATCTCATGGTCAAGCAGGAAACATGGATCCATTGCACAAAGTACAACAAAAGCTGAGTACATTACAGCAAGTGATGCTAGTAAGGAAGCAGTATGGCTCTTAAAATTGGTTTCTGGATTGTTTCACGATAAGCTAGAGACAACGATGGTTCACTGTGATAATCAAAGTTGCATAAAACTGACAGAGAACCTGGTATTTCACGACAGGTCAAAGCATATTGACATGAAATACCATTACATCAGAGACATGGTCCAGAGAAAAACTATAAAGCTAGAGTACATAGCCACGAGCGAGCAGGTAGCTGATATCCTGACCAAGCCATTGCCATTGAGACAGTTTGTGCAGCTAAGAGGCAAGCTTGGTGTGGCTGAGAATAACTCCCTCGCCGAAGGGGAGTGTTAAATTTGGCAACATCGACAGTCATTCTCCAATGAGAGGCCATGTGGGCCACCCTGAGGCTAGCCAGGGAGATTTGGAGAATCAACCAGTCTTGTGAGATATTGACAAAAGCCAGGGGGAACGTACAACCTCTGTGAGTCTGTTAAATTTATAGCAGCTGCAAGAGCCATTCTTTGGGAGGATGACAAAGACCCTAGCCGAGATCTAGGGCCCCCAGTGTACTCCTGGGGTTCTTGGTCTGGGACCAAGCAGTAAAAGACCCCTGAGAGGGCCCCCAGTATATGACTGGGGTTCTTGGTCTGGGACCAAGCAGTTAAAGCCCCTAAATATGTCTAGGGCCCCTAGACATGGTCCAGGGTACCCATGCCTAGGGCATGGGTTTCTTGGTCTGGGACCAAACAGCTAAAGCCCCTAGATATGTCTAGGGCCCCTGGACATGGTCCAGGTACCCATGCCTGGGGCATGGGTTGATCCTTGGTCTTGCACCTTGGTGGATAAGACCCCAGAAATGTTCTGGGGCAACTTGATCTTCGATCAGGTACTTTGTTGGTATATGACCCTCCTTGAAGGTGGGCATGACCACATAAGGGATGTATTCCATATGCAATAATGATAAAGTTAATAAGGTCACCTTGAATATGAATGGACAAGTATTGCCACCAAGCTACCCTACCTAAACTCTCCTTTACCCTTGCTTGTGTTGGTTTGGGGTTTTGTTGTTTTTGTTTTAGGGTTAAAGTAAAATTTAAATTAAAATGTTAATTATAACATGTTTAAATTATTTAATTTAAACATGTTATCTTTAATTATAATTATTTTAATTTAATTTTCTTTATTCYTTGCCCTAGMCTAAAACTATAAATACCCTACCCTCTACCCTTCACATTACACACCTTATTTTTGTTATGCTCTTATGCTTCTAGTGTGAGCGGATCTTCTCTCTCTTACTGCGGCTACCCTAGAAGACTGTTGTGTGTGCTGCGGCCTTCCCTTCCTTTTGCTGTTGGAGTGTGGGTGTTTTGCTGCGGCCCATGTCTACTTGCCGTTGGAGTATTGGCTGGTTGGTGTGGCCTCCTGTCTACTGTGGGTGTGGCTCTTTCTCTTCTGCTGTGGGGTAACTGTGGTGCGGCTCTTTTTTGTTGTGATCTGGCTGAGTGGTGCGGCTCCTTTCTGTTGTGGGGTGACTGTTGTTGCAGCCTCCTTTCTGTTGTGGGGTGACTGTTGGTGCGACCTCTCTTCTGCTGTGGTGTGGCTGTGTGGTGTGAACCCCTTTTGCTACTGTTGTGGTGTGGCTATACCCTTACAGCTCTGTCCAGACCGAGACCTCTATCCTTGAGCCTTGGCCTTCCTTAAGCTACCTTTTGTGAGAGTTTTATCCACAAAAGTTCTGTGTGAGGGTTTGACTGTGGGAAGTCTTTGTGGCCCTATCTACTTGGTGGCAAGAAAATTCTTTCATCTCTTGGCAAGAGATCCAACCTATATGGTGGATCTATGAGCTGGACTTTGTCTGAGCATAATTACAAATGGTTTTGCATTTCTGTGTGTGGCTGTGACCTCTTCCGAGGTAAGTCTTTAGGGCAAGGTAAGTTATCTATTTCAGATCTGGACTTTGCTTTGAGTTTTTTGTTTTGATCTATCTAGATTTATGTATCATTGAATGTTATCAGATCTGGACTGTAAGTTAAGTTTTGGTTCTTGTTTCTGTAGTTTGATTTACTGCTCATGATCAGATTGTATTTCATTTTGAGTTTAGATCTGTAGATCTATATAAGTTTTTTATTCCAGCATTATAGATCTGAACTAATGTTTATTCTAGATCTACTCTTTAACTAAATTCTTAGATCTGTGTACTATTTAAGTAGTGTAGTTTTATTTTTTGAATACAAGATCTAAGTGTTATTCTCACTGAATTTAAAAGACACTTTTGTTCTGCTTTACTGCCCTAATTCTAACAGAGTCAAACCAAAAGTCAGGACGAACGAGATGCTATACGATCTTGTGAGTCTAGCCAAGGCAAAGGCAAAAGTCTTGTAAGTCTAAGAAAAAAGTCTAGATGTTAGTCTAATGCAAAAGTCAGGCGGAACGTACAACCTTTGTGAGCATAGACAGTCTAGTGCAAAAGTCAGGGGGAACGTACAACCTCTGTGAGCATAGACAGAGTAGTGCAAAAGTCAGGGGGAACGTACAATCTCTATGAGCCTAGTCAAGATTTGTGAGCAATGAGCAAAATTCAAGGCATCTAGCAAAAGTTAGGTTGAATGTACAATTCCTATGAGCTAGAAACAAACAATCTTCCTTTTGCAAATAATGTAAATGTATTGATCTAGTGCGTTGGCATGTGTAACATTATCCACCATGAAAATGAGTTCGAGTGGTCAAACTCAAGTTTGACAAAGTCATGTTGCATGTCGGTTTTACATGCATGTTGAGTTGCATGCATGTCATGTTGCATGTTGCATGTGTGAGTTGGCATGCCATGCATAAGCCAAGTCTCAAGGGCGAGTTGTCATGCAAAGTTCAGTGAAGTCAAGTGACAATTTGAGTTGTAAAAGCATGCTGGCTATTACTAATTCGATCTCACTCTCTCTTCCTCCCTGCGCCTTTATATATAGAGTTCGACCCTCTTCCTCATACACATTGTTATGCAACGCAAGAGTGAAGGAAAGGAGTCTGCCTGCAGGTGATTGAGAGTGGGCAGAAAGCATATGAGTCTGCTGTCTACACAGTGAGAAAGGACAGCATATGAATCTGCTGTCTAAGGGCAGTGCTGAAGTTAATTTACTGTGTAAAAGTACAGCAAAGGATTTTTGCTAGTACAGTCAGGATAATAACAATAGCGAATTAGTTGTTTGCTGGCCATATAATCAGATTTATAACAGCAGTAAAGGACAGTGAATTAGTTGCTGTTTGCTGGTCATACAGTGAGGTATTTTCATCATGGTTTACTGTACATGATCTTACATATTATTTGCAATTAAAAGAAGATTGTTTGCTGGAGTTTTCTCCCCTTTTTGGGTTTTTCCAGGGTAAATTCTTGTGCATGTGTGAGATTCTATTGGAGTACCTCTTCTACTTCTGTTCATCATTTCGAGTATTCATTTCGCTGGTTGATAAATCAAATTTTGCTTAAAGCGTTGAAGAAACTAAAGAAATAATCCGCATATTAAATCAAGCTCAATATTTTAACAATCTGTTCATTGTCATTGATCAATAAAGAGATTTTTCAGAACTTAAAATAAGGACTTCTCCTCTGAACTCTTGCTCAGATAGGATCCCCTTCTGTAATGACAAAGCCTCCTTAGAGAATTGATCTGCTTTTGTGTTGAACTCTATATATATGAGCAAAGTATAATTCTGCAAAACTGTTTTTTACCTCCAGAACTCTGGCCATGATGGGATTTATAAGCAGATTTTCAATTCGACATTTATTATTGGCCCAATCCATCAACAATTTTGAATCTCCAAACACCTGCAAGTGCACTATTCCTCTGTTTGCAGCTGTTTTCAATAGAAGCCAGTCAGCTCGATTATTTGTTCCTCGACCAACTGCATATTTTAATGAAATAACGTGAGAAACTCAAGCAAAAATAATGACCCCAGCACCCCACATACCTGGAGTTCCTTGATGTGCCCCATAAAAAAAACCCCAAGCTATAGATAGAATGATTACAGGTTCTCTTGGGATTCTGCGGCCTTTTGCTTTTAAGGGTTTCCAACTCCCGAGTCCCACCATAACATATTCTTATTTAATGGGCTATCTGAGCAGGAAATAATTCCTGCCCCTGAAAAATCATGCTATTCCTTGATAACCAAATACCCCAGATGATAGAGCAAGGTAAGGCTTTGTGATTTTTTTCGGATTTGTCCATCATCCAGATTTTTAGGCATTCCATCAGAGATTCCTGTTCCCATTTGTTCCTACCACTTGAAATCGACAAGACTTCATTCCAAACTTCTCTTGAGAAAGGACATGAAACGAATAGGTGATCAACTGTCTCATCATATACTTGCATAAAAATTTAAAATGCACCGCCCTGGTCTATGCCAATTCCTCTTTTGATCATTATCCAACATTAAGATTTTATTGGTCAGGCTAACCATAAAAAGATTCTGGATGTTAAAGGAATCACAAGCTTCCAAACTAAACTCCACCACCAAGCTCTCTCCCTTCCCTGGTCTTCCTCCACTCTGGCTGAATAGCCTGATTTAACTGTGTATTCTCCAGAATCCTTATTCTTGGACCATTTGATCAAGTCTTCCTGCTCTGAAAGCTTAATAACACTATGATTTAACTGTTGTTGATTGCAGTTTCATGAGACATCCTCCAGATCGTTCTCCTCTGGACTGAGTTGAGACATCTGTGTGAGGAAGCCCAAGTGTTGGGTGTGCCCATGTGATGGGTGTGCGTCAGACTCTGGACTGAGTTGTGATGACGTGAGGTCTCTTGCTTTGTACTCCTCTGGACYGAGTTGAGTGAGCTTGATATGGTCTCCTGCCTTGTACTCCTGTGGACTCAGTTGAGTCAGCTTGAGATGGTACTCCAGATGATTCTCCTGTGGACTCGGTTGAGATAGAGATCTGTTGAGTATGACGTCCCTGTGGCTGAGCACAGGTGGACGTGTCCCTAGTGGCTGAGCACTAGTGGACGTGTGAGATCCTTGCTATATTGTCTGAGAGTAAGATTTACTTGTAACCCTAATTTGTGATGTAAAGGGTACAAGTTGGCCCCACCATATGTGAAAGATAATTAATATTTATGTAATAATTAATTATACTACTGAGTTATTGAGGTCGGCCCTATTGTGCCAAGAGACACACCTATTGCTGTGTCTAGTCTTGTATAAATAGAGGTGAATCCCCATTGAGGATTACACACTCTCACATGTCATTTTGGAAATTTCAGCACGTGCATGTATGGCTGAAGTCCACATCTTTCTTGGGTGCTAGTTTCAAGATTGTAGAGCACCCTTTTGTGTGCATCTAGGGTTTATGGTTTGGGGGATCTTCTCTTGAGAATATAGCAAAGGATTGTTGTGTTTTTCCCTTGTTTGAGAAGGGTTTTACTAGGATACTTCTTGTGTTCTTGTGCATGGTTATGTTTCTTGTGATCTTGGTTATTGCGGCACTTGTGTATGGTGTTGCTGCATTTGTTTATGGTTCAAGTACATGCTAAATGAAATAAACCTCATGCTTGAGCCAATCATAGAGAAAATTCAACATTAACCTTCTTACATATTGAGTCCATTCATCCGCCCTTTCCCCTGCAAATTTAATACTTCTGCGGATTTCCAGCCCTGTGACCATCCATTTGCCCCTTCTAAACATGCTGCCTCCTCCACGCTGAAAATCCACAAGGAGTGTAGGTTGTTCAAGAAGGGATCGGAGACCCTGAAGTTACCCTGACAGCAGAGCCAAGGATCATCCCTAATTCTTACTTTGTTCCCTCTACCTACTTTCAAGGCTATCCATTTTCCAATTAATGAAAAGGCCCTAACCAGAGTTTTCCATACTATTGAGGCCCCTTTCACACTTTTTCTTTCCAATCTTAACCATTTTTCCATGGGACTGCTTCCTCAGTTTTTAAATTTCATCACTTTCCCCACAACCCTTCATTATAAATTAACCTCCATAAACTTTTTGCAGCTAGAGCCATACTGAAAACATAGATATTCTTCAGTCCCCATCCACCTGTTTGTTTTAAATTTGCCACCCTTGACCATTTAACCAGGGGATCCCTTCTTTTTCCCTTTTCCCATCCATAAAGAACTGAAATACTTCTTTCTGATTTTATCCAGAATTCCTTTCAGGATATGGGCAATATACTGGGATACTTTTAAAGCCTCTTTGACTAGAATCAATCTGCTTCCACGGGACAGCCATGTATGACACCATATATAAATTCTAGCTTCAGTTTTCTTAAACAACCATAGCCAGTCATTATACTTGTAGTCATTTGGCTTTAAGTAAAAACCTAAATACTGTACTCTTTGATCAAGTGGAAAGTGTTTCATAGGAAACAGATTCGTAATCTGATTTTTCACCCCCTCCTCCAGCTCAATGAAGAGCATTGAGGATTTGTGGATGTTAACTTCCATGCCTGTTGCTTTGCAATAGATTTTCAGGATCTCCTTTCTACAATTCATTTCCCTGAGGGAACCAGGACAGAAAATCATTATATCATCTACAAAGAGTAGGTGGGAAATGACTACAGAATCTGCTATTTTTAAACCTTTCATAAGCCCTCTTTTCTTTGCATCTTTTATTAGCATACGTAAACTCTCAGCTACTAACAAAAAAAAGAAAGGGTGATAGAGGACACCCTTGTCGGAGTCCTTTTGAGGCATTGAAGAATCCTGATGGTGATCCATCGATCAAAACAGCAAAGGTAGCAGATGAGAGACATGCTATAATCCAGCAAACAGTCTGCAGATTCTTACCCAACTGAAGCAACACCAAGCTAAGATATAACCAGTTCACCTTGTCATAAGCTTTAGCTAGATCTATTTTCATCACATCTGCTGGTAATTTTTGAAATCTGATAGACTGCATTCCTTCTTGAGCTGTTCCAACAGCATCATGGATCTGCCTATTGAACAGGAAACCAAACTGTTTTTCTGAAATTAAGCCTGACAAAATTAATCTATGAGCAATAATCTTTGAAATGAGTTTGTAAACAAGACTGCACAATGAGATAGGCCTGAATTCTTTAAAAGAGGAGGGGTCATATATATATGTATGTATGTACTATGGAACTAAGCTTCCTCTTATCATGATGAGGCTAATGCACTCAGATTTAGCATTACTGGGATACATTAGCACCATTCAATTTGGTTGCTATTTCGCTAGGAAGCTGTGAGTGGAGTATCTATTCCACCAAAGTTGCAGAGGACTTGCACTGGCCCCAACCGTTGTTGCATGCGCTGGTGCTCATCCATAGGCATGAACACAAACAGAAGCATGTCAGTCGGTAAGACTTGAACCCTGGTGGGGACTATATTGGCTACCCACGTTCACCTACCCGGCAAGCCACTATTGACATGATAGCAGATTTGTCTTTAAAACATATTTAAACATATTTACTTTTCTTAATTTCCATTAAAAACCTTTGCAAGTGGCCTGCCTTTAATTGTTTCCTCAGGTAGAATTACAAAGGGCTGTAAATTTCTCAGAATTGCTTCTGGGGCCTAGAAATTTAAAATTTTGTTGATATGTTTTTTAATAAATATATCTGCTAAAAAATTACAGAATTTACCTCTATTTATCGAGCAGTGATAAGTCTCATGTGCACCTGTTTCTGAATTATTACACATTTAAACAACAAAACAAAATGGATGGCTTGTCTTGATTTTGTTGTTGTTAAATAAAGCCAAAGTCAGTGTTGCAAGTGGCTACCACCTAGTCAAATCATGAGGCCTAAAGAGGACTAGCCTGCTAAAAGTTGGAAGTAAGACATGCTATCAATTAGATATCTCTTACTCCTTGAGTAATTGTGGTGCAGCCTTTTTTTAATAGGAGCTAAAGGTCATTTCGTTTTGAAATAGTGGTGCTTAAATTCTCATTAGCTGCATGAATTGTGTAAATGTTGGAAATGTGGCTTCAGAAACTGCAGACTTGCTCTTATACTAGTTAAAAGGACACTAAGCATCTGCAATCTATAGCCCGTCTAATAAAAGCGAAGCAGGCACCAAGTTCAGGGCCTTTCTTCAGTCTCTACGATCTAGAACCCATCCAAACTTGAGGTTTGATTCTATTCCTTGGCATCTAAACACATGCAATAAAAGCACAGGAGCCTCACTATTTAGTATTTGTCCTGTTCCCAAGGCTTAAAATTTCTAGAGTTTTGTCTCTACAAGCTGCATTCTTTCTTCACAATGAGGACTTTATCTCATCGTAAACACTCATGATAATCAGAGGAAACTGTACCTTTTATTGAATAGATCCATATAAACTTCAGTACAAGATAGAAAATGGACACCCTCATTTTTATCCTTGATGTAAATAACATTCACTAGCTTAAGCGAGATGGACAATTGGAGTGTTTATGGTTCATGTAGAGTTTATTAGAGTGCAAGGGAGGAACTTGTTCTTACTGCATCCTTATCACATGACAAGTTCTTTTAATCAGTACCTTGCTTTTCACCTCTCCTTTTGATTTTTTATCCCGAGAAAAGCAAGGTGCGCTCTACAGTCCTGGTGGGGGGAGATCTTCAACACTTCGCTTGTTTGCATGTGTGTATAATGCTAAAGAAATGAAAAAAGGAGTCGACATTTTATTTCTCTTAACAATAACCATAATAAAGAAAAAACCCAAAAATAAAGAAGTGACATTATTAAACAACAATAAATATGCATAAACTGGCACATATCCATTGTAGCCTTGGATTTGTTACATGTCCAAAGGGTAGTAGAAATTTTTTCTTCTGGATAGAGCTGCGTGAGAGGTTTTGAAATGTCCAATGTTTCAAGTGGACACTCCACCCATCATCAGGGACGTATGAATCTAATATGATTAGAAATGAGTGCCGAGGCTTGTATATATAGAAGATGAATGGTCAGAATCGTTGAAGGGATAAAAAATTGTCGAGGTTTAGACCTTGAGTTTTTTATCCCTTTCAGACTTGGCGGATTCGGGGTTAAAATGAATCTATGCTAGTGACTCTACTATGTGCTTAAGTTTCAGTAGTTTTAAACTTTCCAAGTGAGTTTTTCATTCACATGTAATTCAGAGATGATCAAAAGTAGAGTACTGAAGGCATATTCTCTAAGCGATTTCTATCAATCTATAAGATACAAGTATGCAAGTCTTTGAAATGTGTTTCAATCCAAATTGTTTTTTCAGATATGTGCTTTCTTAAAAACGCTTCCTATAACTTTTGATATAACATTTAAAAAAAAATTTAGCCACTCATCTATTCATATTCACAGAGAAAATACATGCTGACTGAATGTTAGACTGTCCAGAGGATAGCTTGCCACCCATTATTCAAAAAATATATAGGTCATTCTGTAGTGTACCCTTTTCGCTACCGAGGTTTTCAAACCTCTCAGTTACCATTCTATACATGGATTTTTACATAATTCGTACAGACATTATAAGCACATGCATTTAAACAATTAAACACACTTAAATCTCAGAGTAAAATATATAAGTTACTGCTACAATTAAACAAGCCATAGCATTCAACAGTAATTCATTTACACAGCGGAAAACATGATACATAAACAGCTCAGTCATGCAAAACATGAGCAAAGCATAATTCAGATACTTATCTTTATCAATGGTGGAATCCACCAACCAAATGCAGGCCTTCCACGAACCTCCTAGCCGTAGACCGCACTGCTCCTCAACTCAACAATGGGTCACCCCCGAGCTGGGACTGAGCTCCACCCCAGGGCAAGAAATCCAGACTCAGGCTGAGGTTACAGGGAATTCCGTCATACACAACCACCAGGAAGAAAGCTCTCCCAG
>ML829920.1:68456-78995 GCA_009831015.1 Picea engelmannii | reverse complement strand
GCCATTTCTTTTCACCTGAAAAAAAATACCGTAGATCTCCCACTGTAACAAGGCTTATCACAGTCTCGAGCCAAACCCTTGACGACAAATGCGTCCCCCTGAAGCCAATAAAGCTCTGATACCAAATGTAAATTCTAACCTTGTACAATATCTACTGCAAACTGATATTCAAAAAAGAACAGAAAAGATACAATGGCAAATACAAACATTAAACATAGATTTTTCACCTGGAAACCCAAACCGGGAAAACCAGCATATATTATATTCATACATTGTGTTACATTGTTTACAATACAATATACATATAGGATCCAACGGCATCCAAAACCCTAACCCAATGACCTGGATTAGTCCAAAACCCTAATTCCTTAACCGGAAATAGAAAACCATCGGCAAAAAACCATGTGCTGAAAAAACCACCTAATATGATGTGGTCCCGGAAATATGTCGTCCCGGTGGAAATATGTCGGCCCAAAAAAAAAAAAATTTGGGGGCGCTGCCCCCGAACCCCTACACGCCCGGTGCATACGCTCAGACACTACTACTCGTGCAAAGAATATAACACATACCCAACACCAAGCCACAAATCCAACTCCTCAAAGGACAAGAGATTTGTGTGCACCTCACAAGATCCTCCTTCCCCGGATTAGGTTAAGGCACAAAGCCAAATACAACCACTTGCACTTAGCTCTGCAAGTCTATTATATAGTATGCACAAAGAATTCACAACTATTCACACTTAGCAACCCTCATAGGTTCTTGCACAAAGTCGATCAGAACTAGTAACTCTACTTGCACTAAGCCATTCTACTTCTTACATTCTTAGCCACTTATTTATACATTACAAAAAGGGCCTAAACATGGGTAAACCCATGGGTCAACATCCCATACCCATTACATAAACCCTAAAAGCCCAAAAATCCAGCAAAAAGGGCAAGATCCTACGATCTCAGCTTCACTTGGGTGCTTCGTCTTCGACCAGTCTGTCGAAGTCCAAAAAATGGTCAAACATGACCAAGGTTCTCTCAAAACTTGGTCGAGGGCCAACAGGCCCCCAACACTCACCTATGACTCATCTCGAGTCACTCTAATCTAGGAAACAATGCTTCAAAGGTCTCGATCTTAGCTCGAGCTTCTTAGAATTGATGCTTCGCCAGAGCCTCCTGCTCGGCGAACTCCTGGATTACTTTCTCAATGACATGCCCTTCTAGGCATTGTTCTACTATTGTGAACACTTGTTCCAGCTGTGTTCCTTGTCCCTCAATCTCTTCAAAAAGTGTGCAGGCTTAGTCTTGCATTGTCTAGAGTCTCTGGGTCACCTCCATTACTCTACTCTGGATGGCAATGACCTGCTGCAGAACTATGCGTTGCTCCTGTGACCTTTTCATCTTCTCCACTATCGTAAGTTGCTTCAGTTGTGCTTTTACAATCAATGCCTACTTCTTCACCTCCTGGAGTTATGCCTCCAATATCCTTAGCTCCGGGTCTTCTACAAGGCACTCGTAGGTCTACGCACTTCGGTCACTGAGTTGCTTGCATTCTATGACCAATGCCCTGATTCTTTCTACTGTGCTCCTGGAAGTTTCTTCCCTTTGATCTTGTACTTCCTGTGGAGTACTAGGCACTTCTTGAATCTATAGCTCTGCTACTCTTGCTTGGAGCTGTTGAATGGCCTCAACGAGCTTCCATACTTGGATCTCTATTGTCTCTTTTTCCATCTATGCCAATCCCAACACAGAGCGAAGTGCTCTATTCACTGTCTCTCTAATCCCAATCTACTCTACAAGAAACTGGTATTTCTCTTTCTTGATTTTCTCCTTGTCTTCTTCAAACTTCGCCTGAAGGTCATATTTTTCTTGTTGCACAACCTGAAGTTGCTCTAAGGCCTCCTCCTTTTCATGCCTCAAGGCCTCTGTAGCCTTCTCCTTCTCTTCCTGGACTCAATGAAGTCGAGTCTCTGTTGCATCTGCTAATCTGTGCAATTGGGTGGGCTCATCCCCCATTTCTACACCTTCTGATGATGACGACGCAGTAGACACTGTGCAGCTCAAGTAGATGGCTTGTTGTATCCCCTTCATCTCTGCCTCGATTCTTTCATACATTGTCTCCTACTTTGCTTCATGCCACTGCAAGATACCCTCCAGATCATCTTCTACAACTGCGATGATGAGGTCAACATCATCCACTGTGAGCACATTCTGTGACATGGGCTTGTTGGCTCGGGATTTCTTCCGTGTTGAGGGTTTCTTCGGATAAACCTTCCTTTTATTTGATGTCTCTGCCTCTATTAAGGGATCCTTTGGTGGTGTTACTTCTCCTTTTTATTTATTTTCTTCTTCCCCTTCCTCCTCTTGGTTTACTTCGTCGCCTCCTCCTCTGGGTGAGTCACGCACAGTTTCCTCTTATGCGTTGTCCTTCTCTTCACTGTCTATGTCCTACTCTTTCGACTTCTTCTTATTTTTCTTAGAGTTTCTTGGTCCATCATACTCCGTTCAGGTAACCACGGGACTTCCGATGAGGTCAGGGTCAGAAAGTTCTGCATTTTCGAACGGTACAAGGAATTCAATTGGCCACTCTTTAGTGATATCTTCCAAGTCTTCTTTGGTTAACTTATAATACAACTGCAACTCCTCTTTACTTTAATCCTTGCGGGTGGTGATGTAGATAAACTGACAGTCTGCATGGAACTTCGCTAGTGGTCTGTAAGTATGCAAGGTGTTCAGAGTCATTCGGGGAATGACTCAATGGTGTGCGTGAGATAAAGGTAATAAGTGTGGAACACTACATTTGATTTCCACTGCTTCTCCATGTCACTCGAATACCATAAAGTGGTGAACCTCGTGGCCAGTGATTTTGATGGCTCAACTTCAGAGAATGTCACTCCCTCTGGAATCTCCCAAGCGACAAACACTATTATTATCAACATCCAACTAAAGTGGAACTCGTAGCCTTGGTCCTATGCTTCGCGGTAGTCCTTCTCCCGGTTCATTTGCATCCCTTTGACGCATTTTCCTGCAAGGTCGACTACGAATCCTGTTACTTGTGTATGGCAGTTATTTCTGACATTCTTACCCACTATCAGCTGAAAATATAGGCACATTGTGCCATCCTCTATGGAGGCTACCTTGTAGCCTCACTTTCCTTTCTCCACATCGTTGTATGCTTATTTTATTCATTGCGCCAAGGAGCGATCTGACGTTTTTCCTGGGTAGAATTTATGAGGGTTTGTTCCTTGCATGCTTAATATAATAATGAGGTGGATCAACGTCAAATCCATAGTGATGCGCCTATCCAACCACAGGTACCCACCATGGAAGCACGAAAGGAGGAGTTTAACGCATGCGTTAACCTCCTGATGTATGTCAAAGTGTGGGATCTTCATGACATTTAATATAGTGGACCTCACGATCTCCTTGATCCATGGTTGGGGAACTGTCTTAGGCTTCTTCCCAATATTTTTTGTTAAGTAGCGATGTGGTGTGAGCATCGCATAATTCTTCCTATCGTTGAGGTTAAAATCACTTATCTTAAGAGTAGGGATCAGTCCCAAATGTGGTCCTACTCAAAATATCTTGGGACGCTATCATGAGTGTGTACTCAAAATATCTTGGGACGCTATCATGAATAACTTCTCTAGCCAAGGGCGGGATGTAGTCGATCAAGACTGACAAGATCTACTTTGCATTCACCATATCATTGCAGTGCTTTCTTCTCTTTTCTATCACGGTTTGGGATGGCACAGATCGACATCCAGTCGAGGAGGGTGCTTGCAATTCTCCCATCAACGAGACCTCTACTCCTGTAGACATAACTTTCTCAGCCATAAGGTCAATCAAGATCTCTTCTATGGATTTCTCAATTGCGCTAAGGTAGTCTGGCATACACACTCATAATCAAATAGCCTGGAAACTCAAGGTAATCGAATCGGTGGCGAGGTATTAGATAACACAGCGCAGTATACAATCACTTCTCTGCTAGCTTGAATATGTTAGATTGCAAAAGTGGGCCCAATGCAACATGCGACGGATTAAATAAACAACGTCATAATGGATTCCTTCAACGGATCGAAATGCCTCAATCCATCTATTATGGCATGGTCTTAACAGTCCAATGGCGATCTTTCCATAAATAACTGTGTTTCTAACCATTCAGGAGAGTCATTCTAATGGTCAAGGTGCCTCCAATGGTCATATCAATTCTTCGTGGTGAAGTGCCTTTGTGCGTGGTTCTGCTAATCCGACGAGGTTCAAATTCTACAAGCCTACCTTCTGCGAAGTCTTCTCTGGAATTTCATGTAGTTTTTCTAACTTTTCCTTCTTCTTACTGAGCTTTCTTGCCTTCTTTCCTGTGATCTGAGTCTCTAGATTCCTCTTTCCATTCATATTATTTTCTTCCCTTAGCGTAGTAACTTCACACTTTTGAGGGTCTTCCAAAGGGTTCGAATGTAATACCTCTTCTCTTACTACTTCTGGGGTAGGTGTTCTTCTCTCCTGCATGTATAGGTTCTTCAAGCCTTCTTGGTTTTTTTCAACTTTGACAACTAATTCTCTAGCCCTCAGTCGCTTTGAATTTTCCTCTTTTTCTTCTATTAAGCATGCTATTCTCCTAGTCATGAAGTCCCTTAATTATTTCTTTTTTTGTTTTGTGGCTTCTTCCTCTACTTTCCTCCAGATCTGATCTTTCTCAATCCAAGTCTTTCCTAACAAAACTGCCAAAGGGGTGTTTTTCTCCACAAACTTAATGACTTTGAATTCTTCTTTGCTCGATGTTCCATGCGCAATCATAGGTACATTAGTAACTCTTCCACACAGGGTTATCATCTTTCCTTTAAACAATCCTATCCTTCCCAATGTAGGAATCATAGTTGGATTTTCCAAAATTTCCCAAGTACTTTCTGGCATAAGATTCACATGTGTTTCCTCATCCAGAACACAGTCTATGTCGAAGTCTCTGATTCTTATTTCTATGCACTCCTTCTCTTTTAAGATCTCTAGTAAACTGGTGTCTCTGTGATCCTTCAGTGTTTCTCTCATATGTAATAATATATTCTATGATTCTTTATGATTCTCTAACATATCCTTAGTTTCTTGACCTTTTTCATGGTTTTCTTGTCTCAGGTTCATATTTTCAACTTTAGCAATCATTATAGGGAAATCAAAAACCTCATGATCAACAACTTTACAACAAACACAAGTAGGACCTACATAAGGGGATTCCTAATTAGCAAGATTCCCTGATCTTCTGCAGTTATAACACAATGTCAATCCTCTCTTTCTCTTAAACGATCCCCAACCTTTCATGTACTATGAACTAGGATCACAGTGATGGACCTGCAATCTACAAAAAATATTTCTAGGATCTAGCATCCACTTGTTAGTCCAAAAATTCTTTCTATGCATAGGAATAGCATATCTTTCACTATTTCTATCAAATCTATTCAGATCAAATCTTCTTTCTTCTAGTTGTGCCCTAGTTTTCAGACTAGGACCAAATCTATCAAACATACCTAGATTCATACTTTCAAAGAAAAAATTTCCCACTTATCTTACCTTTATCAGAGCACAAAGCTTTAAGATCTTACCTCTTTTCTTTAGAACAGACTTCTCTTTTAGCACAAAGCTTCACAAGTCAAGTAGAATACTGCACACTCTAGCAACAAATCTACGCACATAGATTTTTGTTTTCTTTAGTTCCCAACAATCACAGTTTCAAGTCCTGACAACAGAACCATTTGTTGGCACAGGGTGAGAACCAAGGTTCAACGCTTCAACAATGCACCAACAAAACCCTAACTATTGGCCCTTTAGGAAACACCTGCGAAGTAGATGAAGTCTCATCTGAGGTAGAGGCAGGGGGGTTGCAAAACTCAAGTGTCTACAACCTAGCTGGGACATAGATCTATGATCATGATACCTCAACAGAGCACTTATCCAATAATATGCATTAATTCATGATTCTTATTCACTTCGCAGATTAACCCTAAATTCATAACAACGTTGTACTAAAAATATAAACACCTCTAAGCACTTAGCATCAGTTCATATCTAACATTCATTCACATCATAAAGCACTAAGCAATCATAGATCTATATATCATACATCAAGAATAATGCACTAAGAAAATATAAACATAATCATCATGGACGTATATCACAAATCACAATAATACAGGATATACGTGGTTCACCCCAGTGTGGGGCTACGTCCACCAAGTCTTATTCTTCTTTATTAGCTTCTTCCAATCTTCTTACATGCACCAAGGTGCATATCCAACTTCGCAAAGGACATGAGATATGTGCGCACCTCACTAGATCCTCCTTCCCCGGATTAGGTTAAGGCACAAAGCCAACTACAACCACTTGCACTTATCTTTGCAAGTCTCTCATACAGTATGAACAAATCATTCACAACTATTCACACTTAGCAACCCTCACAGGTTCTTGCACAAAGCCGATCAAAACTAGTAACTCTACTTTCACTAAGACATTCTACTTCTTACGTTCGTAGACACTTATTTATACATTACAAAAAGGGCATAAACATGGGTAAACCCATGGGTTGACATCCCATACCTATTACATAAACCCTAAAATCCCAAAAATCCCGCAAAAAGGGTGAGATCCCGCGATCTTCACTTCGCCTGGGTGCTCCATCTTCAACCAGCCCGTTGAAGTCCCAAAAATGGTCAAACACAACCAAGGTTCTCTCAAAACTTGTTCGAGGGCCAACAAGGGAGGATAAATTCTTTTGATGATGCTTTCTAAGGTATGTTATTTACAGACCATCTCACCATTTTCGCAATAATTTTTTTTCTATAATGATTCAGACTGCAAAATTTGGAGGTCGTTGAGGAAAGATATCCAAGTAGTTATGATAAATATTTTATCTTGTGGGTCGTTGTATTTTTGAATTTACACTCTGTGGAAAATAGGGTTTTTGGCTATTCCTAAAACTAGTCTAAAACAGGTGTTTCAGGTAAAAACGTCATAACTTCTTCATAACAGATCCAAATTTAGTAAGACAAAATGTATTGGTTAGAGTATAGTCTGTAGTATTTTTTGTACCATTTTCATATCCATACAAAAAATAATTGTGTGGGGCACGCTCTACAAGTTCTCTCTCTAGAATAATCTAGAATTCAACAAGGTATGCCATTTTTTCCATAACTCCTTTTCTAAGAGGTTCCAAGCAGTGAAAACTGGAGGAATTGCATAAAAGATATTGAAAAACATTGTGTACTATTTTCAGATATTATTCATTATAGGTACATAGTTATGATTATTTCAAGTTAGGGTTGTTGACTAATCCAAAATTAGTCATGTGAGACTAAAGTAAAGTTTGATGAAAATGCTAGTCTCTTGTTGTTAAAGTTAAGGAAGGTTTGCAAGTATGTGATCATATACACCAGGTATATTACAGAGTTACAAATCAGATTTGGATGATGAAATTGATGAGGGATTTTGGTTGAGGTACATGTTGGGTACATGGTTGAGACAAGTAGTTGATGAGTTGGCACATACATGAGGTGTATGTTGATGATGTTGGTACATATTGATGAGTCATAGTTGATGAGTAGTTGATGCATGATTGGTACATACTTGGTACATGGTCGAAGGAAATTTTTTATGGTATAGGTTGATGCATGGTACATTTTGGCACAGGTTATTGGTACATGTTGTTTAGAGGTTATTGGTACACTTTGATTACAAGTTGTTTGGTACAGGTTCTTTGGTACAAGTTCTTTGGTGCAGGTTGTTTGGTACAGGTTTACAGTAGTATATCTCACAGTGATAGTGTGATAGTAGTTCCATCATTCTACTTATATTTTAGGGCGGTTGGATGGGGCAAGGAAAAGTGGTTGTAGCCTATAAACATAGGGGGTTGTAGCCTCCCTCTGGTTGTAGCTAGAGAATTGGGGAGTTGGAGCTTCCCTCAGGTTGTAGCCTGAGAAACTAGAGGTTTGGAGCCTCCTTCCAATTGCATCTGGAAAAAAAAGGAAGTCAGTGCTTCCAATGAATGTAATTATTAAAGACATAAGAAAAATCATTATGTGGTTTTATCCCGCTTTGGGTTTCCACGTAAAATCATTGGTGTAATGTGTATGTGTATGATTTCTCATTTGTTCATTGTTTTTTTACTCTGCAACTATTGGATGATAATGATACATTGATATAACACTTGCATTTTATGGTTAAAAAGAATTATATTTATCTATTACTGATTCACCACGCCTCTCAGTAATCCAACAAATATAACTCTTCAAGGTTGGTAAGAAAACATAGGAGTTTGAGATATAGAGAGTTCAAATCCAATTGTCATATAGGAATAGTCGTGAGCATACTCTAACACATGAGATAAACATGAGATCACGTGAGGAAGAGTATAAGAGATAACACCTTCGAAACTCGACCAAGTGTAGCAGATTGAGCATATTTGGAGGTTTTTTCCTGAAGTGACATTGACTCACCTGACGTCAATCCTCCGTGAATTTTAGAATCGGTTGAATTTTTCCTGAAGTGATACTGGCCCTCTTTGCATCAGTCCTCTAGAAGCTTTGTACTTGGTTTGATATTTTCTAAAGTGACACTGGCCCTTTTGTAGAAATTCCTCTGGAAGAGATTTAAAATCAATTATCCTTCCCATACGCTCCACCCCGACTATCCACTGTACCCCCCTGGATGTTGACTGCAAGGTTGTATCCATAATTTATTTTCCTAGGTATCTGAGAGGTGATTACGGGGGGTTTCCCATGGTACCTGAGGTAGACATCGTATCACGCTTTTTAGTATTGATGGAAGGTGCCCCGTGAAGCGATGGTACTTACACTAGAAAAGGATGGTTAGTGGAGGTTGGGGAAATTTCTTCTCACTCCTTCGTTCATCGGTATGGGGACTTAATCAACATGCGTTGGTATCCAAAAGGTTCATTTCCACTTCTCATTGCTTTGGACTCAGGACCTCATCCACCTGGGCTGAGGTTTTGGAGAATTTGTTTGTCTGTGATGTTTCTCTTAGGAATTTTTAGTGGAGTGTTCCTTTGTATAGTTGGTCTTAGGTTGTGTTTGTATCACTACTTTTGGATCATTGATTCAAGGTGGTCCGCCAACCGCTCGGCTGGTTAGGGAGGACCTCTGGTATTTCTCTTGAGAACGTGGAGCCGCCTCCTAGAAGGAGTGGGTTTTTATACCATTGTTTCATCAGAGTCAGTGTGAGAGACTTTTTCAAAAGTGAAAAATCTTGAAAGGGATGGACCTGTGCATAAGAACGTCATGGCCAAATTTCTTGAGGATACCAACCAAGGTACCCATTTTGAATGGGGTTCTTGTGATTTTTTGTTCTTTGGAAACATTGGTGCCTCCTTGATGACCACTTTGAAAATTCCTGGGTTGAATATTGGGCTACCAGTTTGGTTGTGGACCACTCTGAATGTCCCAAATGCGATGATCCTCAGATAAGCAGTTTATGTCATGAACATTGAATGGATGTTGATACTTTACCTTATGCCTCCACTAACTCTACTCCTTCTCCTTCTCCCTCTTCTAGTGAAATTCTAGCTACCAGTAACCATAAGTCTAAAAGGAATAAGAAGAATAATTTTGTAACATTCCCCAGCTTCAACAAGGAACATTACTTGCATAAAAACACATAAATTTGAAGAAAAAAAATTACTCATTAATTCTTATAGCTCAGTAGCTACTAATTTAACATAGATTTAAATAGATTTTGATACCCATGACTAAATGCATCTACAACATTCTGAAAGAACATAATTTATCCATAAAATCATCTACGATATCACATAAAAATCATTCTCACACAAGATAAAAAAAAATCCATAAAACTCATAAGAGAAATTCAAAAAATAACACTTATCTTTAAAACGTTTGTGCAACCAGCTACTTAGGAAGGACGTTCCACCCAACCATAGACCCGTTGTTCCAAATCTCAACAAAAATTCACCCCTGAGTTGGGGTGTTACACGTCAAAATTGCTCAGATGGATAAGTGTCGCATTGTCCCTATCAGTCGTCGCAAGTGTCGCATCTTCCCTACAACTTTCGCAAGTGTCGCAAGTTGATTATTAGTTTTGCAAACAATGTTCAGACATGATGCCATGATAACGACGCTAAGAAGGCACTTATGACACCTCATATGACTGATTTGAAGGTCAAGAACTGATCCACTAGAATCAAATAACTCTTGACACCTGAAAGAGGCCCTGAAAAATTGATTTGGAAGGGGAACGCTCCCCTACTATAGCTGCAGAAGCGCTGACGCTCCTCTGCTATGATTCAAGGAGCGTTATAATGCCTTTAATACCTTATGGAGGAGCGCTTCTCACCTTAAGACCGCTGACGCTTTTCCAAGGCACACCAGGAGCGTTACAATGCTCTGATGCCCCTTTTGGGGGAGCGCTCCCTATTCTGGGTAAATTGTTAGCCCGTTGAGTCGAATGAGGAGGAGATCATTCGAGATTAGAAGGCAGTTGTGCTCGAATTCTTGGTTTCATCAAAAGATCCCTGATCCAAGGAGATGGTTCT
>ML829920.1:42845-68356 GCA_009831015.1 Picea engelmannii | reverse complement strand
AAATCTTCAAAGATCTCCCAATGACTTGTATTTAAAGAGGTTCTACACTTAAGTTCGCTAACACCACCCACTCACATCTGTATATAAATCAACTTTGTTAATTATTTGGTTCCATTTTCCATTTTGTTTTGTGCCTTAGTTTGCTTTCCTATTTTGTTAAAAAAACCTAAGACTTCATCATTAATGAAAGGAATAGAAAAATAAAATAACTTTTAATTTAATTTCCCACTTTTAAAATTATTTTATTTCTAAATCACCCTATTATCCAATTCTCTTTTATTTACTGTCGAGACAAGACCAAACAAACCTAATATAATGTAATGCAATATAATGTAATATTGTATTATAATATATGTTAAAATCTAATATTGTATTGTTTTTTCAAATGAGGTAAAAATTTAAATTTTAAATGTCAACTTTTTTACACTTATTAAAATTTCAATAATTTTACATTTCTTAATATTTTTTTAATTTTTTAATTTCAATAATTTAATATTTATTATTTTTTTTTTAATCTTTCAATTTCAATAATTTTACATTTATTAACATTTTTTAATCTTTTAGTATAATTTTATAGAAATAATTTTTAAACTTTTAAGTTATATTTTAAAATGTAAGAAATATTGAGATGTTTTTACTTTTTTAATTATTATAAAGATCATGGGAAGTACAGATTGCATTCTTTTCGAATGATTAAGGAAATGTCTGAATATTTTTTTTTGTTTGTTAATTTGTGCAGGACCTGCGATTAACCTGTGGCTTGAGAAACCGCGACTCAGGGGCATCTAAGCCGTCAAAATCACCCGGGGATCGCACCCGGCCTGAGCCACACCAACCCTTAACATGGTTGGATTTTTTGTCCCCGCAGGTTTCGAACCGGTGACTTTAACATCACGGAGTGGCTTAACAACACACTCCGTCACCGACTGTCCTACACCTCGGGGACAGGAAATGTCTGAATATTATTTATATAAGCCTTTTCCAATAATTAAAGAAATGTCTGAATATTATTTATATAAGCCGTGCAAAGACTAACAAATAATGTTTTCGGAACCGTACATGCAAAGTGTTGCCTTTATTGATTTAACAACCAATTCAATACCTTATTTTTTAACATTAAAGTTGACAAGTGACTAGGCTATAAATCTATTTTTTAACATTAAAGTTGACAAGTGAGAGTTGACAAGTGACTAGGCTATAAATCTAATGTGGATTTTATAAAAAAATATTGTCGAGAGGGATATTATACTTCACCAATGATTAATAGAGAAGTCTCCAAAAAGTATAATGTGACGGGGATATTGGAGGTTGTGTTTTTGAATTCATCTTCTTTGAAAGAGAGGGGAATATAGTATTACTATTTTTCTCTACATAACATCACATCTTAAAACGACGCTTAATTTTTTTTCCACTTTGAGTACATTGTTAGCCGTAAATACCATATTTGTTTTTTACTTTATTGCAAAGTGCAACTTTGGAGTGCATGTGGATCCGAGCATCGTGCCGACATTGTACTTTTCAAGGGGATAGTGAATTATGTGTTGGAAAAGTCTTCCCAATTTAAAATTTTAGTAAAAATGAATGTATGCGTGTTTAAGTAAATAACTCTGAAACGAAATGAAGTTGACGTGACAGTCCATGATTTTTCATAATTTGAGTTGCGTGTATGGTTATACATTATAAGTTTTGATTATAAATTATTGTGATACATTGTATGGTTATACATTATAAGTTTTGATTATAAATTATATGATACATTGTCTTAGAAATTGTTTAGCACGTGTTGTATATTTTGAGTATTTCATCTTTGATTCGTTAATGTAGTTATTGTTGATTTGTGTGAGAGGGAATATGATCATTCATTTTTTTTATAGGGAGTAAGTTAATTTGGGAGCAAACAGATCCACTTTTTAGGTAAAAAAATGGGTTTGAATTTGGTCAGATTTTCAGGGGTAGTCTGAGTTGGAAACTTGGCCATCGTGAGTTTGAGTAATAACCGTATCCCAGAGGTTTTGCCTCATTTTAAATTAACCTAAATGCTCAGAAAATCGATCAGAGTTTTGAATTGGCTGGAAATTTAAAAACTGGTCGCCGAAGGACCTGCTGGAAAAATAACTCAAGGGGGAGGATTGCTCCCGAGTTAGCCCACTCCCTTTCCATAGAACGTCTAAACCATACGATGGTCCTCCAATGTATGAGAAGTGTGTGGGGCTTGCCATATGATTGCTCCATTTTCCCAAAAGTATGATGATGAATCATAATGCATCACTGGAGTTCGTTTCATTTATTACTAAATGAATCAAAATTACTTTTCACCGAAAAGCGAGGCACTTCATATTTAGTCTTGTGACATAAACACAATTAGGTGGCATAAATGGTTAACTCAAGTAGAATCATGAGCTAAACGTGAGATCTCTCCTCGAAGTTGAGAAGGTTATCGATTGAACTCTCTTGATCCCCTTGGGGTTAGGATTCATAATCAAGGCTGACTCTCTTGGTCCCCTTGGAGTTCGTCTCTGTAACCAGGGTTGACGACTTATCCCATTTACCATCCATGATCATGGAGAAGTACTTGGAGGGTTTTTAGTGGGGTTTTCATTGTGAAAATAAAATAAATTATCCCCTAATTTTGATTTCATCAGAGATGTTGCCAACTGCATAGCTTGATTGGGTATTTTTACTTCTATATGGTGATTTTGGTTTGAGCCTCAAGGAATTTATTCTTGGATAAAGGAGATTGAAATCTTGGAATTTATGGATCATAAAATTTTGTTTTGTAAATGTTTGCGACGTCATCGATGCCAAAGTGAACTTGTACGCCTAAGAAAAGGTCTCAAATCCCACTCTGTTGAGTGATTGTTTATGATCCATAGTGGATTAATTTGAGCTTGTTCAATCAACCCTTATCCAAGTATATCTACACACATTCCCCAATTTTGCACTATTGAGTAATTCGATGTTAATCATGAAGTGCTTTGTATTTGGCTCATTCTAATTCAAGATGTTATAATCCTTGACATGAATGTTACTCAATGTTAATCATGAAGTGCTTTGTATTTGGCTCATTTTCAATTCAAGATGTTATAATCCTTGACGTGAATGTTACTCAATGTTAATGATGAAGTGCTTTGTATTTGGCTCATTTTTAATTTTTATAATCCTTGATATGAATGTTCGTCAAATTTTGGACAAATGAAACAACTTTATCTTGTTACATATGTACATGAGACATGGATTGATCCGGAATATTTTCAACACGAAATGAGAGCGGAGATATAATAAAGAAATGTACAAAGATATATCAAATATCCGATAATATAACATATATTTGTCAAATATATAACCATAAACACAGAGATACAGTAATAAACAATTTCTATTAATGAGCGAAATGTACAAAACTATAGAAATACAGAGTGAAAAACTCGCTAGAATGGTGGCAACTTATCTTTCAGAAGAGATGTGATGGCTACTGACATTCACAATAAGATGATTATTACAATGAGGCTCCAAAGGCCTTTTTAACATAAAGAAAATTCAAAACCCTAACCCCGGAAGATGAAAAACCAACAGTTTTGCAGACCCTGTTTTGGGTAGTTTGGTGTATCAACTTCTCGGGGGCGTAAATTTTGCATACGATCTTCATTTGGGGCGCACGATAGTTTGTTGGAAAGGTATCGATGAGTAAATTCATTTTGGGGGCTCAATCAAATCCTTCAACTATCATTGAGGTGTCCGATCGCAAAAAAAAACTTCATTTAGGCCCTCAAAATGGCCCCGAACGTTTAGGAACCGAAAAAATGCTAAAATAATAAATTGTCAGAAGATTGTTTTGAGCTAGTTGGAATAGGTGGGTGGCCATCGTTATCCACCTGGATCAATCCTCCCTCCTTATGAAGCAATGGTCTCTATTGCGTTGAGTTCTTGGGGGAGAGGGGGAAGTGTTTGCTGAATATGAACCTTGGTGAGTTGCTTGCCTTGTTGGAGAAGTTGTGTTGCTTGGCTTGTGGAAGGTTGTTGAGAACCTGATGTTGGAAGGGTTGGACCTTTGTAACCAGTTTGGCTACATGAGATGATTGTGTGTAGAAGGAATATTTGTTCTTTGATTCAATCTTGTTGAGTTGCTTTTGCTGGATAGAAGGTGATTGGATTGAGGTTGTAGTGGTTGGTGTTCTTCTATTCACCTTTTGAAAAGATTGTGAAAAAGTTGAATTTTGTAGTATGAGATACTACCTTGCAACACTTTTTAGGTGGGATAGTAGTTGGAACTACCTCTGGTATCCTATAGAGATGACCACCCAGAGTAACAATGAAACTATGGGGTTGAGACTCATAAATAACATGGTGCTTCCACATATATGGCTGGCCCAAAAGAACATCACAGACATCCAACGACGTAACATCACATAATACTTCATCCTTGAAAGGATGGATGTTGTATGACAATCGACACTAATGGATGCCACAGATATCTTATCCCTGGCGAAACCACCCAATGTTGTATGGTTGTGGGTGTGGTGTTGTCAATAATCCCAATTATTTGATATTTGGTGCACCCGGGCATGTCCATGCCCTTGTCCGTAGCTAAAGCAGCGTACTATTTAGTCCAGGAAGCTTCGGCCGACACAGATCCAACTCCTGCACAAGAGTTAGATTCGACTCTAGAGCCTATTTGGGCTCAAGGTTCTCTCGCTGAAACTGATTCATTAGACTTATTCTTTCCTCCGACGAAGCAGTAATTGAAGCAATGACTAGTCCAGACAAACCCTAGGACAATCTCCATCCCAGATCATACTTCCTCCCAAAGTTAAGCAGAATCAAAGCCGGAGAATTCACCTTGACTATGACTGGAGATAGGTCTTTTGCTATTAATCCCTTAGCTACACATGAGGTTTATGCCGAGGGTAATATGGAAACTATCGCTGAAACCATACCGATCAATATCTCCAGAACCCCTGGCGTCGTGGAGAATGTTTTCGTCAGAGCTGACTGTTCCCCTGGAGAGATTCAAATCTACACAGATCTATTAAAATAATTCCACGACGTTTTTGCCTGGTCTTATGAGGAAATGCTAGGCATCGATATAAAAATAGTCGAACATGAAATCACAACTTATCCAGATGCCAAGCCTGTTCGGCAAAAGCTTCGTCCAGTTAATCCCAGGAAAGCAGCAACCATTAAGGTTGAAGTTGAGAAACTGCTAAAAGCCAGTTTTATCTATCCTATCCATTTGACCCAATGGGTGTCAAATCCTATGCCGTTCAATAAGAAACAGGGTGCGATTTGTGTATGTACGAACTTCCGTGATTTGAACAAGGCCTATCCAAAAGATAATTTTCCCACACCATTCATCAACCAGATAATTGATGAATGTGCAGGTTGCGAGGTCTTCTCTTTCATGGATGGTTTTTCAAGATATAATCAAATACAAATCAAACCCGAAGACCAGCAGAAAACAACATTCATTTTTCCATGGGGTACATTCGCGTATCATAAGATGGCCTTTGGTCTCAAAAATGTTGGAGCGACCTTTCAACGGGCCATGTATTTTTCTTTCCATGATCTCAAGCATATAGTCGAGGCCTATTTGGATGATTTAGCATCTCGATCTCGCAAGAGAACGGATCATTCCAAACACCTCTGACTTATCTTTGAGCGATGTCGCTACTTCCGGATTCGCTTGAATCCAAACAAGTGCAGATTTTGCGTAACATTAGGATTTTTGTTAGGTTTCATAGTATCAACAACAGGGATCATGGTCGATCCTCTCAAGGTTGAGGCAATAATTCAGTTGCCTCCCCTACGCACAATCCTTCAAATTCAGAGTCTATAAGGCAAGGTGAATTTTTTAAGGCGTTTCATCGCTAACTATTCCGAGATCACAAAGGAATTTATGTGCTTACTGAAGAAAGATGTTCCTTTTTATTGGGACGATGTCGCTCAACGCTCTTTCGAAGAGTTGAAACATGCCCTCACAACTTCCCCTCTGCTTCAGTCACCTAACTATGACAAAGATTTCTTATTATACCTGGCTGCAGCAGAGTCAACCATCGACATGGTCTTAGTTCAGGAAGATGATTTGTTCTCAGAATATGTGATCTATTACCTGATGTTGTTGGGAAAATCTCCCTATGGACTAGCAAATAGAGTTTAGACTTTGCATGCAGATATGACCGAAGAGAAATTACTTTCTACCTTCATCCCTAGATTTAAATCCCCTTTTCTTAGTAAATGCATGGAAAGATCAACCTACCTCGTTCCTGGCGTTTGATTTCGATCCTCCGTTGTGCTTGATTCCTTGTTCGCAATACTCCTTCCAAAGTTGACTTGCATCTAAGACAAGCAACAACTATGCATGCATACTACTTATATACTAACGGGTTAGAAATCCAAACATAAACTAATCAAACCATAAAACGTTCATGAATTGGGATGGGAAAAGCACTTTCTTTATTACTTTGAATGAGTCAACTTACAAAAGTTGTGACCAGCCACCGCTCCTTGAACCTGATCCTGGGATCCTCTTCTTCTGTCCTCCAAATGCTTTTCTTTGAATCTCCTTTGACATAAGGAAAGGCTAAAGGGTTGGGACAATGGGAATACATAAATGGGCAGAGTGTCTTTGCTATATTTTTCCTTCCTCCAAATGGGACCCCTACCCCTTCTTTTATAGGCTAGAAGGAGCTAGGTATTTGGAGGAACCCTCGGCCATGCATCACCGAGAGTTTTAGTTAACTCACCCATAGCTTTTTGTTCCATCGGCAACTTTCCTTTTTTCATGATTTTGTCGGTCCACGCGGGCTGTTTTGGGTCAGACAGCGTGTACACGCGTGCAGTAATGGATTAAGGCGCGTGGGCCTTTATAAAAGAGGATTTTGAAAGAGTTGTTCAATAGTGCTTTGGCAAAGAAGGGATATGAGTTTGCCTGATTCCAGGTAAGCATGTGTGGTGCAATTTAGGGTTATAACACCTGAGCCGAGGCCTAGTCAGACCAGAACTCAATTATTCTCATATCGAAAAACTTGTGTTGGAAACAGTCCATGTTGTTCAATGGTTATGTCATTATGTTCTATTTCGCAAGACCACCATCATTGCCATTGTGAATTCGTTTCAATACATGTTGACACGAAGGGTACTAGGCAGAAATATCAGTAGATGGATAGTCACCTTCCAGGAATTTGACTTAGATTTTGTTTGAGCGAAATCCAAAAAGTCATTGGTCTTTGCAGAACTTATTTCGGAACTTCCGGTTGAGTCAAGTGATGTTGTGCCCGAAGAGTCGCATATTAGAGGAGATATGTTTTTGATCACATCTTTAGATCCCTGGTACGAAGATATACTTATCTATCTCTAGAATTTGAAGTGCCCCACCTATGCTTCTCGTGATGAGCATCGCCGTATATGCCATCAGGACAAGAATTATCTCATACTCGACAATACGTTGTATCAAAGAGGTGTAGACTACGTCCTGCGCCAATGTCTCACTCACGAAGAAGCAGTTATTGTGCTTAACGATTGCCATACTGGAGCATGTGGCGGTCATTTGTCTGGGTTGGCAACAACCCAAAATATTTTACGAGCAGGTTACTTTTGGCTGACAATAATCAAAGATTGTATCGAATTGGTCAAGAAGTGCCACCCGTATTAGATCTTCTCTCGGAAGACGAGGGCACATCCTGCTCCCATGTTTCCTATCATCACAGTTGGTCCCTTCACCAAGTGGGGGATTGATTACACTACATGCAACCCTCCTTTAGCAATGGGGCACCGTTATATCATTGTAGCCATAGACTACTTCACGAAGTGGGTGGAAGTTGTGCCAACGTTTAAAGATGATGGAGAGACTGCGACTCTCTTTTTATTCAACCAGATAATAGCAAGGTTCGGTGTCCCAAGAGAGATTGTCACTGACCATGGAAGTCACTTTCAGAACCAGATGATGATCGATTTAACATCAAATCTTGGGTTGCGGCAAGAACATTTGTCACCCTACTACCCCCAAGCAAATGGTCAGGTGGAAGCTGTAAATAAATCTTTTAAGACCATCCTACAATGAACGATCAACTCAACCAAGTCAAATTTGCATTTGATGTTATACTCGACATTATGGTCTTACTGAACATCTGTTAATACTGCAACCGGTTTCTCATCTTTTCAACTCATTTATGGGCTGGAAGTAGTCTTGCCTATCGAATGTCAGATCTTGTCCCTAAAGTTGGTAGTATAGTTATTGCCAGACACTTCTCCACTTGAAGAACGATTATTATACCTTGAGTGGGTCAATGAGAAACATTGTGATGTGGCCCTAGCCAACGAGGCTCACAAACATAAAGTCAAGTGTTAGTATGATCGGTCCATTCGTCCTCGGATTGTTTCTAAAGGAGACCTTGTCCTGGTCTATGACCAAGATAAGGAACCCCTGGGGGTAGGAAAATTCAAACCCATGTGGTTCGAACCTTTCATCATAAAAGAGGTTCTAAAAAAGGGTGCTTATCATCTGGTCGACTTTGAGAGAAATGCTTTGGCAGAGCCTAGAAATGGTCTCTACCTCAAGAAGTATTACTCATAGGTAGGTCACCTTGGGTAACTTTTTGTAACATATGTATAGTCTTTGTACTATTACTTTCTAGTTTCTTTTAGTATTATGGACATGTCATTTTTTATGTTATCTTTTGTCATTGTGGGAGATGTCAAGTGAATCAGAGGTGTTCATTGGGTACATAGATGGTGCTAGCTGGCACACTCAGAGGCTTGCCTCCGCAGCTTGGGTAATTTTTACACCTCGAGGCCAATTATTATCTTCCGGAGGTATATGCTTAGGTGACACCACAAACAATGTCAACGAGTACAGTGTAGTTATTGAGTTGCTTCATGACGCCCTGTCATTTGGTATCTCTCATCTCAGGGTCTATTTAGATGCTCAACTAATTGTGTCTCAGTTAAATAGAGTCTACTGTGTTCATGATCTGACTTTACACCGATGATTCCTTAGGGTACATCTCTTAGAATGAATCTTTGATTATATTACATATTTTCATGTTCCTAGGAGATTAAACCAAATTACAGATACTCTAGCTAATCAAATTTTAGACTGGCATCTCACACACATATAAAAAGACATACACATAAACATGTAAATACATTTTTAAAGGAAAATATGATCCATAAGACACAAAAAGACATAAAAATCCATATATAATATCATAATCATCAGAGTACATAGGTGGACGCAAGCACCTCAAAAGTATAACCAGTAACGAGTCATGGGGCTTATGCCCTCAAAACATATATACAGGTAGTGCTCTCGGCATGTGAAAAGTCTAGACTAACTAAGGTCAGGGCCTGTGGGCTCTGTTGTAATGATCAACAACATTTTCCAAATGATGAAACAGTCGGACCCAAGTCCATGGTGTCCCCACTACATGAGGCTGCATAGATGGTGGCAGATCCTCAATCTCTTCCATAGGGACTGTGCGGGTGAGAGAGGTAAAGTTTTGCTCAAATCGTCTCAAAACCCTCTCAGCCTCACCGGCTGGAAGCTCTCCTGCTGCTACTGGTCCCCCTACGGCGGTAGGTGTGACCCCTGGCCGAGGACGACGCCTGTTCCTCGTGTAATCCGCAGGTCGCACTGGTCCCACATCTACACATAATAGACACATATCTGTCAAATACTCTGGTATAAAAAAAAATGATATATATAAAAACAACATAAAAATTACATATGTTTCACAAAAAACAAAAAAATGATGCAAACCTACCCATCTCTCCTTGTCCTCGCCAGGAGGTACCGGTATCTTAGGATCTCTCGAGAAATCAATCCTAGCATAAGGGTAATCCTCTATGACTAGGATCTGTCGCGACAACCAAGCAAAGAAATTGTCATCAAAGGACTCATTGGTCCTTCCACCACCCTGTCGTGGTAGTAACATTGCCCATATGCAAACAATAGAAAGAGAGGTCTAATGTCCTTGTACCACCACTCGAGGACTGAAACTAGGAACTCTTTCAAAGAAGAAAGAGCATAGAATTGTCCTGAACCCGAAGTTCCTCTGCGTCTGCGACCGACAATCTGTCAGCTGCCTCTTCATAAAATCTAGCAGTGTAGTGCTCCAGTAAAAAATCTGTGAATTTAAGCACTGGACTACACATTTCATCTGTGCACGGGACGCCTGATGTAGAGTCGCAGAACTAGTCATCTGCCCAATAAGCAACATAATCACCTACAGTGATAAATCCGTGATCTTTCTTATGGGCACCTGTGAGCTCGATCGGTCTGTACCAGCCTCACAATAAAGTCCTATCAATTCCGATATGTTATGAGGCCTCGAAGGAAATGTCCGAAAATTGATTGGTTCCCCTCTCCTGGAGAGGCTAGTGAAAAAATATATGTCCTCTATAGTAGGCACCAATGACTTCCCCTCTAACATAAAGGCCTCTGCGTCAGGATGCCAATAATCAACCAAGGCATTCAGTAGCCTAGGTTGTGCCCGCATAAAAGGACATAGGAAGAATTTGAGCAACCGACATTGCATTAAGGCAATAACAGCATTGGGGTCTTCCCCGACCAACTCACTAATATCCTCATGCTCTCTTTCCCTCCAGTGAACATACATCTTGCAAAACACCAAGTTCAGGAGGGTTAACCCTTGCTTTCTAATTTTTTTTTCATTAAATAAAGGGTCCACACGCGCTGTAATGATGACAATCATGTGTACACGCGTGCAATTTTTCCTCTGCCCAAGTGTACACGCGGCCTATCATAAGAAAACCCGCATGGACCTAGGGCCGACCTTTTGAAGGTCGATGCCCCCCAAAGCTTGAAACTAAAAGCATAAATAAAGATTTAAATTGCAAGAGGAGAGAGTTTATACTTACTTGGTCCAGATGGATGGTCGTTTCATCCACTGTAGCTCTCAAAATCACCACTTTTATCAAAGGGGATTTTTTTCTCTAGAGTCAATTTCCAAATCAACAATGGTGATAATGAGCTGCCAGCTTCTATTTATAGACTTTTTGGCCCCTTTTTGTCACTTTTTTTGCCCCCCTTATCATTTTCTTTAAATTGAAAACCATTTAGAGTGATTCAGGAGTTGCATTGGAAGGTTATGATCGGGTATCAGAGGATTTTTTTGGAGTTTTGGGTCACTTTTGACGGTCCATGGGAAAAACCTCAGATGATCAACTTGAGCATGTAGGTTAGGTTTCCACCCCAGCTTTTGTATCTCGTTGTATTTATCCCTTTTCTGTAGGATCGATCCCATCAGGTTGCGAAACGGAACCATCATTGCTGCTTTAGAAGTGTTGCAATTTGGTGGTAGAGCTTACTGCAACATGGATTCCCTAGGTAGATCCTGGTTGCGTTATGGTGTCCATGCTGTCACTAATGAATGTTGGCTCAGGAGTCCTTTTTGTTTTTCCTTATTACGAGTTTCAGCCTCATTTGTATGATTCCTTTTCATTCTTGACCTCACCCTCGGGACTCCCAAAAAACATAACCAATCTTCTTTTAACCCCTTTTCAGACCCTTTAAACATGAAAAGATTGCCGAGCGATCTTGTGGCCTTTCACGCTCGTTAAACTGAAATTTGAAATCACGCCTATCCAGCAGTAGTTTACCCCTTTTTCGGTCTGGACAATCAACTGTACGAACAAAGGTATACTCTAAGGAACTTCAGTTCTCTAGAAGAGTACTCTCATGTATCATTTTAACCCTTTTTCGGGCCTGAGGGACTAAATGTACGAAAAATGAACCCCCACGGAGTCCATAGTTAAGCTCTTTTCAGACTCCCTAAAATTGAAAAGATCACCGAGTGACCTTATTCTTTCACACTCGTTAAAATGGTCCAGAAGAACATTCCTGACGGAGTCCATAGTTAAGATTTTTTCAGACTCCTTAAAAATGAAAAAATGGCCAAGTGATCTTGTCTTTATCACACTCGTTAAAATGGTTTTGAATAGACATATTTTTGGTGCTAGTTTACCCCTTTTTCGAATCGACTAGACTACCTTCGAAAAAGGTACCCCAGTGGAGTCTCCTTTTACGTTTTTCAGACTCTCTAAATATGAAAAACTGCCCAACTTACCTTCTTTGGGCTCGTTAAACTCACATAGAAGGACATTACCACTGTGTGTTTTATTAATCATATTTGCATACCCGCATCTTTTGCCTAATGCCAGCTCCATGTTGCTCTCAACTGAACCATCTAAAGCATGCCTTATACGCAAGCCCTGTAGCACTTTGCCTCTGCGTCTTGACACCTTTGGCCCCTGGAGGATTTTTCCCGAGTGTCCTTACTTTGAACATCAGTCTTGTGCCTGTGCCTTGAACTTGTAAGTTTGCAACACTCATTCCTCCTTTGTAATGTAAAATTCTTTTATTCTTTTTCCAAAATTATTGAAAAAAAAATAAAAATCAAATATACCCCAAAAAGAGGAAGAGAAAAGTATTTTCTTTATTGGTAGCATAATGAGTCACCCTTGGATAAAGCACATCTGTCCGTTTTTTCGTCAAACTCTGGGATTTAATAGAACCTTAGGAAGTTGTTCTCACTACATAGAGTTGTGTCCTCCTCCGCTTGTTTATTCTACCAAACATATGGAGAGTTTGCGTTGCCTCCTGCCTCATAAACTTATGTTAATGCCATGCTGCTTGAGTCTCATCATTTGTCGTGCTATTTTCCAAGGGAAGTTTTTACCAAGCCTGAGTCGGCCCCTCTACATTTTTTCTCTTGCCCTCATGCCCGACCATCCTGAACGTCCAATCAAGTCTTTGTTCGAAATCAATGAAGCCTTCAGTCTGATCATCAAGATTCTCTAGTCCATGATCGATGAGTCGTCGAAGACCTCTGGGTAGTGAAGTCATACACTCATATTACACTCCTACCCAAGTTTTGAAGATTTTGAAGTTGTTGCTCGAGCTCTGAAGATCTCATCTCCAGCCATCAGGCTTTATCAGCTTCTAGAATATGGATACTCTACACGTATATATGTTTGATTTTGAGATGTAGCTCCGCTGTGTATTGCTCGTGGCTACACTTTATATAGTTATATGACATGGATATACAATGTATTTGATTGGTAGACATGATTTTATTTTATCCTGAGCATGGGTATGCCTGCCTCGATGAGAATTATTATTTTGCAGATGACACCTCTCAATTTCTGGTCCCTGGGCTCACTTGTTCGGCACATCGGTGAAGATTGTTAATGTATTTCAGCCATCAGATGCTCTTCTGACCTCACACATTAAGGGGCATCTGTTATAACCCTAATTTTCACCAGACATGCTTACCTGACATCAGGCCATATCAGATTCCTTCTTTGCAAAAACATTGTTGAACAACTGTTCTTAAAAACCCCTTTATAAAGGCCCACGCGCCCTGCTACATTACTGAACGTGTGTACACGCTAGTTGACCCAAGACAGCCCACGTGTACCTACAAAAGCATGAAAAAAGGAAAGTTTCTAACGGAACACATATCTTTGGGTAAGTTAACTAAACCTTTTGGCCATGCATGGCCGGACATTCGACCAAATACCTAGCTTCTTCTAGCCTATAAAAGAAGGGTTAGGGGTCCCATTTGGAAGAGGAGAATCATAGTAAAGAAACTATACTCGATTGCGCATTCCCTTTGTCCCAACCTTTAGCCATCCTTGTGCAAAGAGAAGTATAGAGAAAAGCAGTTGGAAGACAGTGGAAGAAGAGCCTAGGACCAGGATCGAGGAGCAGTAGCCAACTTTATCATTGTAAGATATCATTGTGAAGTTAATAAAAGAATTGCTTTTCCCGTCCCGCCATATGAGATTGTCATTATTGGAATATTGATTGTATGATTGATTAAATATATAACCCATTAGTTCATAGATAAAATGCATGTGGAGTTCTTTGTTTGTCTTTAGTGAATGTAGGTCAGCATTGGGAGGAGAGTTGCAGTCAAAGAACGACCAAGCATGAAAAGGAATCGACATCAAACACGAAGAATAAGGTACGCCAACTTAATCTCTTGAGCCTTGTATTTACATATGAGTAATGGGGGTCTAGGTATGTGATGATGGTAAAAGGTAAGAATCTTTAGGTCATTTTTTCATGCATGATAAAACCCTTAGTGCTAGTCCATAGGAGGGATTTCCCACCCACAACACCATTGATCTAGATTATTTTCGGCACGAAATGAGAGTGGAGATATAATAAATAAATGTATAGAGATATATAATATATCCAATAATATAACATAGATTTATCAGAGATATAACCATAAACACAAAGATACAATAATACACAATTTCTATTAATGAGCGAAATGTACAAATTTGTAGAAATACAGAGTGAAATACTCGCTAGAATGGTGGAAGATTATCTCTGAGAAGAGATGTGATGACTCCTCACATTTGCAAGAAGATGATTATTACAATGAGGCTCCAAAGTCCTTTTTTAACATAAATAAAATCCAAAACCATAACCCCGGAAGATGAAAATCCAACAATTTTGTGGACCCTGTTTTGGGTAGTTTGGTGTATCAACTTCCCGAGGGTGTAACTTTGGAATACAATCTTCGTTTGGGGCACATGACATCTCATTGGAAAGGTATAGACGAGGATATTCATTTTGGTGGCTCAATTATATATTTTCACCATCATTGAGGTTCCCGGTTGTGAAAAACTTCATTCAGGCCCTCAAAATGGCCCTAGAAGTTTAGGAACCGAAAATCTGCTAAAAATAGTAAATTGTCAGAAGATTGTTTTGAGACAGTTGGAATAGGTTGGTGGCCACTGATATCTACTTAGATCATGGGTGGAACATGAAGAATAAATGGTATCTCATAAGGAGCTAAGGGTTGCATCATGTAGCATCTATGTTTTTCCAAGTTCCTAATATGTGAGGATACATGTACATGGGAATGCCCCACCCCTCTCCCCCAAAAACATCTAAGGAAAAAAACTGTGTTGGGGTAGAACATAGGGAATCCTACCCTAAATACATAAATTAAAAAAATATTATTGTTTAAAGTTTTAAAAATTTAAAATAATCATTAATAATATATATTGGATTCATACATCGATGATGATACATACCATTGATTGTTTAGTGTTGAATCCAACAAAAAAAAGATGAAAATATGTTACTACTATGAGTTTTATCTACCAAATCACTGCCTAACAATAAACAACTATTCAACAACAACAACAACATTTTAATCTTAAGGTCATGGCCTAGCCAAACATTAAATTGATGTATGAGACCACCTTGTGTGTGGCCTGACATTAGAAAATCATGGCCTTACACTAGCAAATGATCATTGTGATTTCATTTTTTGTTTGTTTAATGTTTATAGACTATATAAGGGTTGGTGGAACCAAGTAGAAAAGGGTGTGGAACTAGTTATTAGAATTTATAAATTTTTATTAAATTATTATCCTAAAAAAGTGTGTCATAAGTGGGTATTCATGTGCATCACTTAAGGGAAGTTGGTACATGTACTCAAATACATAGGACATGAATTTTGTGTAGTTTTGCATACCCAATGGAGTACCCTAAAGTACCTAATATACCCAATGATTATGGTTCATAGTTGGTTCATACTGAGTGTACCCAACATGGAGTCCCCTATTTGGATCATGTACCCAAGGGTTGCATGATCTGAAAAGGACCACAAAAAATGAAACGACCAAGGGATTGGTAAAATTTATTATTGAAGTCATCATATTCTAGAGGTTTTAGGATTGTGCATGACTTTGCAAGGGATTTTTTACCCCACACACCCTTTATAGGAGCTTCAATACTATGCAAATCATGTGCACCCTCCTTATGGGAATTGGGATCGTGTGCACTTGCAAGGGATTCAAGATTGTTCACAACCCTTGGGACCATGTGCAATTTTTGTGGGGGTTTGGGAATGCACACACCAAAACTAATTTTTGTGCATGCATCATATTTCCTGGGAAATTGCACACTGCCTAGAAGCACACTATATATCTTAGAGGTGCACCATTCATGTCAATGTATTGTTTCATTTCTCAAGAAGTTGTTTCACCTTATACATCACTAAATTGGTTTCGAAGTTGAGAGTGAATGGGTTAGAAATTCAATGGTCATATAACATCCTATAAATTCCACACAATGAGGAAGAGTATGGGTTCAAAATTGAGGAGAGTGTTGATTCAAAATAAAAGTTGATTTCCAACAAAGATCTATTTTTTTTTGTTTTTAATGACGTCTTCAAGACCACGAGGGAGGGGTACGGGAGGAATTGTGGGGTTCACTAAATGAAACTATGGAATATAACAAGCATATATAGGATTTTAAATAATATCCCTAATTCACTAGATATAAAATGATACCTCCTAAAATTGTTTTGTTGAACCCCCCTCCCAATACATCTTTCCAATTAAAAAAAAACTATTTTCACTGGACATTTTTGGAATAGTAGGTTCATCAAATTTCTTGATATTTTGGAGAGAGAAAGTAGAAAGTGGAAGGTTGACTAGGGAATTTGTCTCAAAGGTTGAGACTTGACAAGGAAGTGGACTTGTAATACCCTAGTTTTCGTCCCTAGACTAGTAATATAAATGTGTACATGATGAATGGTTATAAGTTGGACAAATGTCCTTGTAACATTTATTGTTAATATAAACACATCATAGGTTGTAGAAGAGGAAGAACAAAGAATGGGGGGCTATGATTCCACTAGTGGGTAGAGTCAAGGTGGTGACTTTGGGGGCTCAAGAGGGACAAAATGAAGATAACATTATTTTAATATTATTTGAAGTCCTTAACCTTTTTTAATTAGTGCTATGTAATCCATGTCTTATTTTATTGTAATTTGGGGATTAATTGAATGAAGGAGGTATGTGGGCTCTCCATAGAGATACATAACCCGTTCATGCTATGCACCTTTACACTATGCCTTTTTGTCCATGCAAAGAAAGTTTGAGTTACCGAGAAGTTTTGATTATCACGTGGTTCGGTTGACCATTATATTTTAATTGACATTCTATTTGAATCAACATTCTGTTTGAATTACCATTTGGTGGCAAAATTCAAATTATCAATTGTTGAGAGAGTTTGAATTGCCATTCGGTTGGGAAATTTGGGAGACCTTGAATTACCATTTTGTTGGGAAAATTTGGGAGATTTTTCTTTGGAGCATAAGAAACCACAAAAGTGTTGTAGAAATTACGTCGAGTTACAAATACGAATTATAGAGGAAGTGAAGACAACATGTAATGGTAATTGTTTTCATTAAGGAATTGAACTACAACTAAGAATTCTTGAAATCCAAACAAGGAGTTTTCCTTACCAGCCTATGTTGGAGCCCTAGAGGGAAGTGGGATAGCTTGAGGTACTTATTAGCATAGAAGGGGATCCCATTCCTTCTTTTGTGCAATCTCATAGGAAAGAAGGTTGTGGATTGGGACTGTTGTAGGCGAAAAATTAATTATGAACATAGGAATTCGGATGAGCGAAGAGTGTTAGAGCCATCCATAGGTAAATTCACATTCATGGATTCGTAGCCTTAACTCAGGGGTGACGTATATTGTAGAGATATTTGGGTGTAGTAGGGAGCCTATGGTTGGGTGGAACACCCTTCCTTTGCAACCGGTTGGTGGATAATTCCTAGAAAGAAGAATGTTCATGACTTACTTATGATTTTGTTGAATTAATGTTGTTTATGTCATGGATTATACTAGTTTTTACTTTGTTAAGTTTTATTTACAAGTTTAAGTTTGCATTTTAAATTTATAGTTCCACTGTGATTGAATGGTTTAATTATATTGTATAAGCATGATTTATAGTTCTTTCATATATTAATTAATTAATAGTAGGGTAGTGAGGAAAGTTATCACTGTTAGGAAATGAAAGCCACTTCCACACTAATCCTAGCATAAGAGAGGAAGAATTTAATCAAGAACACAAATAACACAAGAAATCACACAATACATCGAGATTTTACCCTGGAAACCCTTAATCGGGAAAACCAACATTCCTTTAAGCATTCTGCTCTTTTTTTTTCTTATTCAATCAGAATAGAAGGTTACATTTCTAACCATGGTTCACACCTAAGAAAAAATTGACATCATACCCTATTGCACCAGAAAGAACAACCCTGTAGCCAATTTGAATTACATATGCATGACCAAAAAACTACACTTACACAGACATTAACCTGTGTTATAGAGAAACCCCCTTGTGGACAAGTGGATTCTCTCTTGGATACTAGACCCCTATGACCAAGACAAAAAAGTAATATTGTGGACGCTGAATTTCCTTTTCATGAAGCTAAACTATCCAAAGAAGAAGAAGGAAGAAGAGTAAATACCTTTTTATTGATGTTTGTCCTTGCTTGATCCAGGCTGATCTTGATCTCCAAGTTCTTCAGAAGGTCCTGCGATACAATGAGAAACAACAATGAGACATACTTCCTACTCTACCATGATTAGCTTCATAATGGATCTATGAAATAAACAAGTTCATGAAACATACACAAACTTTAAAGGAAACAGGGAAAGCATATATTTATATTAATGAAAACAAGGTGAGATGCTTACAACCATGGATGTAGGTGCAACAGCTTCACCAAGTTCTCTTTGTCTAGACCCTTGCTCAAATAATCCACACAGAATGATGATGCTTCAATGATATCTCCCTTATGAGATCATAAGTTGGATGCTTCACAATGTCTCCCTATTATATCATTTCTCATGAGATCATAAGTTAGGTATCTCTCAATCTCTATATATGCTTTTCACCATGAGAAGGCCTCCTCATATAAGCTTGGAGAGACCTAACCACTTGAGAGATCTTTGGGATAATTTGAGGATTCCTCTCCTTCAGTTGTGGATCTTCCCTAAGATCATGCCTTGACCTCGGATTCGAATCCAACCAACTTAAGAGATTGAGGGGATTCTTCCATGATTTATCTCAACAAATGAAAATTCTCTCAGAAAGGGTAGTGCTCCCCCAAAAGGGTGCACAAATCATTTCAATGCTCCCCCAAAAGGGTGGAAAAAGCATTTCAATGCTCCCCCAAAGAAGGCTAGGGAGCGTTGACGCTCTTTGACAGTGGGTAGGGGACTGTTGCCTTCCAAAAATCATTTTTGAGTGGTTTTCTTCATGGCAAATTCTTTGTACTCTTCATCAAATGATTTCTCTTCCTAAAACCAGTCTTTGAGGGTGTCTTAAGTGTCCCTGTGATGTCGTTAGAGGCACGACATTGGCAAGATGACCGTATGATGTTTGCGATACTTGCGACACTTGTGGTCAATATGTGACACTTGCGGACAAGATGTGACACTTACAACACTTGTAATGGCGACACTATTGAAGTGAGTCATTTTGATGTGTAATAGATTGCCCCCCAAAGTACGAAGTTAGAAGATAGAAACTGATGATTGAAGTAGTTTGTAGAATTTTTCGAGCAAGGGTTCAAACTCAGAGAACCTGATAGAAGCTGCACACAAACATCAAACATATATTATGACATGTTTTAAACCCAAGGCATGCATACCTATGCTTGAGTGATAAAGACTTTCAAGGTATGGCTGCCATAAAATACACTGCGGATCCATAATTATATTGACAAAAAGTTATATCCACTGAAGATACAATGTGGATCTATACTCCCATGACATGAACTGATCATAGCCACGAAAAATACACAGTGGATCTACGAGATGACAAGACATAGCCACATACCAATACAAAGTGGATCTATGTGAAAATATATGTGTCAATGTTCAAAAGAAACTTCGTCGCAACCTGGGGAAAGTACATATCAGAGTGATCACTCAACCTAGGGTCTTCTTACTGATCTCGATGTAGTACGAATCTAACTATGTGAATAGATGTCCTGGTGTCGAACATGGAAAAAAACACTTGATTATCGGTCAATGAGGTAAACCGTTAACAAGTGCGAGGGAAATCACCATTGATGTCAATGATTCCCAAGGTACCCTAGAACATTCCAACAAATGTGAACAAATTAGCTGAAGTCAAGCATCCGTGGAATCATCCGATCAGGGGTCAATGATGTAAACCCACTGTCGGAAGCGAGGAGGCTTGTCATTGAGGCATGCAGGTCCCAAGGTACTAACTGGTTTCTAAGTCTAGTTCCTAAATAATGTGTTGAGGTCGACAGGAATAGACTCATCGCAGGAGGGCCTTGATGTATCCCCCATCAACGACACGAAACTGACACAGAGATGTAAATTGGTAGATCAAATGAACATGGATTGACACGTGTATTGAAACAAGATATTTTCGATGGCTGACTCTCGAGGCAGATACTTCCCTTGAACACTGAGGCACAACAACAAAAACATGACATGGACCAAAACAAGATGATGCAATGGATACTGTGACTTTCATCGGGTGACCCAAAGGAGTAAAGAAAACTTAGAGGATTGGTTCAGTGCATAGGTTTAGTAGATTAAAATGCATGCAAAGACAAAGTGTCGTGTTCAAGGGTGACTGTAAGAGTTACTTGTAATGTTCTCAAAAACCGCTTGGCTTGCTTCCTTCAATTTTTTCCCCCATCTAGATAGACGAGTACCTCTTTTTTATTTAACGAGATCGAGGAGGATAACACATGCTCAATATAACTCACCTTCAGTAAGTACCTCTTCCTTTGTTTAACAAACTGGAAGAAGTAAGGGTTCGGTCCCATATGAGCCCTTCAATGTATGATTTTTTTAACGTGTCCAGAGAAGGTAAACTCAGTGATTTTTCATGTTTATAGAGTCTGAAAATAACTTAAAGATGACTCCAAGGTTGTCCTTTTTCGTAATGTTAGTCTAGTGAGGCTGAAAAAGAGATAAATTATCACTCTAAAGACACCCTTTCAAACCTTTTAACAAGTGGGAAGGAAGCAAGATCACTCGACAATATTTTCATGTTTAGAGAGTCTGAAAAGAGTTTAAAGAGGACTCTAGGGGATTCCTTTTTAGTATATCCATGCGATCCTAAAAAAGAGATAAAATGTTTCTCAGTTACATTCTCATGTTTTTACGACCCCGAGAAAGAACAAAGACTAAGCTCGATACTATGCCTCCAGCTTGAAAGCTGGTGGCTTAAATCCAAAATGATCATCAAAGGCTGGAGACATGCCCCCCAAGCTTCAATTCATTCACCAACTTTGAGGTAGTCACCAATTTCTCTACTAGATGGAGAAAAATGATACAAGTGGATGAAATGAAGGTTCAAATATGAGACCTAATGAAAGACTCGACTCGAAATCTATGAGATCTGACGAAAGACTATACCTGACAAGAGAGGTGACTGTTTCATTTTTTAACGAGATTGACACAAGAAAAGAACTATGCTCAAGGCTCTTAGTTGAATCCCCATATTTCTGTTTCATTTTTTAACGATCTTGTTACAGAGAGGAAAAACTATTCTCATGGCCTTTGTTTCATTTTTTAACGAGCTTGCCATAGAGAAGAGAAATTATGCTCGTAGATTCTGTTTCATTTTTTAACAAGCTTGCCACAAAGAAGCGAAACTATGCTCGTGACCTCTTCTTGATCATGGATTGAAAGAGGATAATTGTTGTTGGGAAAAACACCCTACGGACTAGCAAATTAGGGTCTGACTTTGCATGCAGATTTGACCGAATAGAAACTACTTTTTTACCTACATCCCAAGATTTAAACCCCTTTTTCCCAGTAAATGCATGGAAAAGGACCACCTACCTTATTATCAGCATTCGATGTAGATCCTTCGTTGTGCTCGATTACTTGTTTGCGCTGCTCCTTCCAAAGATGACCTGCACCCAAGACAAACAACAACTATGCATGCATGCTACTTCTATACTCAAGGGTTAGAAATCAAACATAAACCAATCGAATCATAGACAACTCATGAATTGGGACGGGAAAAGCATTCTTTTTATTACGTAAAGTGAATCAACTTACAAAAGCTGAGACTGGCCACCGCTCCTTGAACCTGATCTAGGGCTCCTCTTCTTCTGTCCTTCAACTGCTTTGTGTTAAATCTCCTTTGGCATGAGGAAAGGCTAAAGGGTTGGGACAATGGAATACGTAAATGGGCAGAGTTTCTTCGCTATATTTTTTCCTCCTCCAAATGGTACCCCTGCCCCTTCTTTTATAGGCTAGAAGGAGCTATGGTTTTGGACAAACCCTTGGCCATGCATGGCCGCGAGTTTCAGTTAACTGACCCATAGCTTTTTGTTCCATCGACAACTTTCCTTTTTCCATGCTTTGGTAGGTACACGCGGGTTGTTGTGAGTTATCCAGTGTGTACATGCGTGCAGTAATGGGTTAGGGCACGTGGGCCTTTACACAAGAGGATTTTCAAAGAGTTGTTCAAAAGAGTTTTGGAAAAGAAGGGATATGAGTTGGCCTGATGCTAGGTAAGCATGTCAAATAACTATAAAGAGTAGCTGTGAATAATACACAGTGGAGCTACATCTCGAAATCAGAAAGATATACATATAGAGTATCCATCTTCCAGAAGCTGATTCGGCCTGATGGCTGGACTTCAGAGCTCAAGAAACAACTTCAAAATCTTCTAAAACTCGGGTAGGAGTGTAATATGAGTGTACAACTGCACTACCCAGAGGTATTCGACGACTCGTTGGTCATGGACTTGATAATCTTGATGATCGGACTGAAGGCTTCATTGATTTCGAACAAGGACTTGATTGGACATTCAGGATGGCCAGGTATGCAGACAAGAGACATATTGCAGAGGAGCCGACTCAAGATTAGTGACAAACTTCCCTTGGACAATAGCACGACAAGTGATGAGACTTAGGCAATATATATGTTAATCATAAGTCTACGAAGCAGGAGGCAACACAAACTCTCCATATGTTTGGAAGAATAACCAAACGGTAGAGGACACAACTCTATATAGCAAGAAAAGATTCCTAAGGTCGTACTACATCCCATAATCTGATGAACAAACGAACATTTGTGCTTTAATCAAGGGAGATTCATTATGCTGCCAATAAAGAAAATACTTTTCCCATCCTCTTTTTGGGGTATATTTGATTTTTTTGTTCTTTACAATAATTTTGGAAAAAGAATAAAGGAATATTACGTTACAATGGAGGAACAAGTACTGCAAACATACAAGCTCAAGGCACAAGGACAAGACTGATGTTCTGGTGAAATGATACTCGAGAAAAATCCTCCGCCGGCCAAAGGTGTTAAGACGTAGAAGCAAACTGTCACAAGGTTGGTGGATAAGGTATGCAAATGCGGTTTATAGAACACACAATGGTAACGTCCTTTGATGTAAGTTTAACGAGCCCAGAGAAGGTAAGCTCGGTGGTTTTTCATATTTAGAGAGTCTAAAAAAGCATAAAAGGAGACTCTGTTGGGGTACCTTTTAAGAAGATAGTCTAGTCGGGTCGAAAAAGGGGTAAACTAGCACCGATTAGACGTCAATTCAAAACGATTTTAACGAGTGTGACAAGGACAAGATCACTCGGCCATTTTTTCACTTTTAAGGATTCTGAAAAAAGATTAACTATGGACTTCGTCAGGAATATTCTTCTGGACCAATTTAACGAGTGTGAAAGAATAAGGTCACTTGGTGATCTTTTCAATTTTAGGGAGTTTGAAAAGAGCTTAACTATGGACTCCGTGGGGGTTTCTTTTTCGTAAATTTAGTCCCTCATGCCCGAAAAAGAGATAAAATTATACCTGAGAGTACTCTTCTAAAGAATGGGAATTTGATAGAGTATACCTTTGTTCGTACAGTTGACCATCCGGACCGAAAAAGGGGTAAACTACCATCGGACATATGTGACTTCAAATTTTAGTTTAACGAGTGTGAAAGGCCACAAGATCACTCGACAATCTTTTCATGTTTAAAGGGTTTGAAAAGGGCTTAAAAGAAGACCCGTTTAAGGAACGTTTTTCTAGACAAATTTAATGAGTGTGAAGAAACAAGGTCACTTGGCAATCTTTTCATCTTTAAGGAGTTTGAAAAGGGCTTAAAGAAGACGACATAATGGTTACTTTTCTCAGTTAATCCGGACGAGATCAAAAAGAATAAATATAGTCTCACCAGATGTTTCTTTTGGATCTCAAAGCGAGCTTGAAAAACAACAAAAGTAGCCTATGATCGACACTTTGTGGGTTGATGTCAGGATCTCTTCGTAAGACTAGGCAAAAACGTCGCGGAATTCTTTGAAAAGATCCATGTAAACTTGAATTTCTTTAGGGGAGAAATCCGCTCCGACGAAGACATTCTCCACAATGCCAGGGTTTCGGGAGATGTTGATGGGTATAGTTTCGGCTATAGTCGCCATATTACCCTCAGCATAAATTTCCTGCGTAGCTAAGAGATTAATAGGACATAGCTGATCTCCCGTTATGGTAACGGTGAATTTTGTTTTGCTTCAATTCGGCTCATCTTTGGGAGAAAATATGATCTTTGATGAATATCTTCCCAAGGTTTGTCTGGACTAGTCATTGCTTCGATTACTGCTTCATCAGAAGGCAAGACTAAGTCTAACGAATCGACGTTAGCGAGAGAACCCTGAGCCCAAATAGGCTCTAGAAATGGATCTAACTCTTGTGCAGGAGTCGGATTAGGGTTAGTTGAATATTGCTAGACTAAAGAGTACGCTACCTCAGTGGAAGACAAGGGCATGGACATGCCTGAGTGCCCTGTCTCATCCATCGTGGTTGATGGGGAAGGAAGAATCCAAGGATCCTCAAAGTAAGTCGTGCGGAACGACGAAACTTGAAAATGTCAACCTTATGGTGATTAGATATAAATTTGATATTGTCGTGAGGAGGTGGGAAATTGAAGGTACCCATAAAGGATGGGCAAAAACCAACTCCTACGTTAACGACACCTGGTTGAGGATTATCAATCATCGGGACCTTCGATGCCCCCAAAGCTGGGTTAGGTCTGGAGAAAGACAGTTGATCGATGGTCACTATCCGAACCTTGTGTGGAAACACCAAGACTCGAAAAACTGTAGTGACCACAGCTTGCATAGCATAAGTCCAACTTCGTCCTAACAATAGGTTATAGTCGAGGGGAGCATCGACTACCTCTACTTCGACACACATGGTTTTTTGATCTAAAAATGAAGAAGACTTGATAAACTTGATTAAATTAATTGCAAGTGAAATGTTATGTGTTTAATGCAACAGGATCAATTTGCAACACATTTTAAAGGATTACTTATGTAGAAATAAACATAGACAACAGCATAAATCATTGAACATCAGACATAAACACAACAACTTGATAAAGGAGTTCACCCCACTCCGGGCTACATCTCCTGGTCCAGCCTCCAAATGGATATTTTATATTAAATTGCTCAAAGTGCTTAAAAACATGTCTTACAGTGCTCAAATCAACAAACTAACTGCTTCAATGGCTTTGCAGCGTCCCAAAACCCCTGTCTGGGCTCTTTCGGCACCTGAAACGGTCGAAAAATGAAGAAGATAGCCTCCTTGAAGTCTCCCCTTCTTCTTTGTTGTCTCTGGTTCTACAATCTGCACCCTTGTTCTCCAAACCTGGCACA
>ML829920.1:18437-37512 GCA_009831015.1 Picea engelmannii | reverse complement strand
CCTTGAAGTCTCCCCTTCTTCTTTGCTGTCTCTGGTTCTACAATCTGCACCCTTGTTCTCCAAACCTGGCACACACGCTCATTTAAGCGGAAAAACCAAGACCCGTACGCAACCGCGCACCGGTCCAAACCGTAGAACGGTTAAGGCGCCTCCAGCCCCTAACCGCCTCGACATTCGGTCATATGCTCATGCAACCATAGGCTGGGCGCAAAATTCGTTGGCCCGTTTCAAAACCGTGCCAACGGACTTAACCGCGCAATACAAACCCACGCGCATTAACAATGTATAACATAATATTAAACCCCGCGCTCAATAGGTATTATGGGTTGCGGGTTCAAAACCACACGCCAACACCTAAATACATTACAATGTATTGTAATACAAACAATAATCGCGCGCATTTTAAATACACGGCCATAATAATGTTATATATGTTATATAAAACATTGCAATAAATTGCAATGCAAACGCACCAGCAGTTATGCTATGGTTATATATATGGTCGCATATAGCCATGGGTCGGGGCTAAGCCCCGACCCGACCCCCCCTTTCCAACATAAACAAATGTAAATACAAATACAATATGGCCCGCCTTTCAAACAAGAAACATACGACGGACAGTTGGCTAGCGGAGTGTTTCAAAATCTTTGGCTATGGGGGAGGTCCCGGGGTCGAACCCCGCTGACCCATACATTTTATACAAAGATTATTCAACCATATAAACCAGCCGGATAGTGACACGTGGCACCAATGGGTTGGGCCACGTGTCCAAACTTTATTCGCTGCCAATGAACACCCAACCAAATTGTGCCACATCAACAAGTTGCCACATCACCATCACGGTACGGCCCTCCACGTTGTCGTACGGACTGTACGGATAGGTACAGTCAACACCCCAATTTTTTACCTATTTGACTTGGCGGTCAAATCGCGATATCTCCTCCATACGGACTCCATTCGCAAAAATAAATATACCGCTGGAATCAGGAAAACGAGACGGACGCGATGACACTGTTTTCATCTCAATCCGAGCACTTTGAAAATTGAGCAAATTTGATCCCCTGATCATTTTCCCTCCTGTTTGCACGGGGAAAGAAGGAACGATGCCATGTGGTCGGAATGAATGAACATCGAAAGCAGTGAGGAGAGTAGGTGATGGAGAAAAAATGGGATGACCAATGGCCTTCCATCATGCTAACGACATAACGCATGTCGAGGCGCCCTCGTCGACCACCGTGTAGAAGATATTCCGAGTAAAAATTTTCGTGGGATGAGCCACTACTATCTGAAACGCTACGTGGTAAGGAAGACGGGGTTTTAATTCGATTGTATCTAACATGATGGTGCCCAGATTACAAGTCTCAGTAGAGCCCAAAGAAGTTAACAAGGATTTTCTCTGAGCAGGGTAGCTTTGGAGGGCCTCCAAAGTAGACATCGCATAAGGGGTTTGTGATAAATCCTCCACCACAGAGTAATTCTGGGTGGCCCTTACGTTTGGGTTGTGAGAATATTTTTTAAATGAACCCTTTGGAATGCATGTCATTGTTTCTCCCAACGTCTTCTCAATCTGTAGAGGAAGAGATGGGAGGTCATCTTCTTTACCCTTCTCAGAAGCACTTGGTTTACTGTAGTTGTGCACTCTAGTCGATATGAAAGAATCACCCCTATCCATATATACATTCGTAGATGAGGGATTATTTGGAGGCGGGCAGGTTTCTTGGCTGTCCCCTTCTATGCTTGTAGAGGCTTGAGTTAGATTTTGCCCATGTTGAAAGGGATTAGTCAACACTGCTTGTTGTTGCTGTGTGACAAACTTTTGAGCCTCTGCAAGTCTAGGAAAAAGATGGGTCGGGTGGCCTTCCGCGCATAAGTTGCATGGATACCTTGCCTTCCATTTTTTCGTGTTGTCCCCGCCAACATTATTAATGGGTTTTTTTATCCCCCTTACCCTTCTTTCGTTGTTTTTTCTTCCCTTCAGGCTGCTGGGTAGCCTTTGGGTTAGTCGACTGCACGGTGTGTACTTCCGACATTTGGGTAGGAGGAGTAGCCAAAGCAGTAGTTTAGCTGGCCGTTGTGTGTTGTATGGATAACTGTTGCCACTGTTTTGTCAATTGCTCAGTGGGCTTGGTTTGTGATGAACCAACAATACCATCGACATGTGGTCCAACTCTCTGTCTAGTTTTATCTAGTATCGAACGTGGCGCATCTGGCAAGATGTTGTATAATAAACCAGACTAAGAATAGATGAGCTCAAACTGATGAGCCCTCATGATGGCATCTTCTTCGGAGAAAACTCTGGATGTTGTGATGTCTTTGGATAACTATGGGACCAAAAACTTAAGGAACCACTCAAGCAGGAATGCTGGTGGGATTGGTACTTTAATTAGACTCTTCCGACGTCTCCACTCTCGGATATGATCAGAGATATGGTCCGCTGTTGTCTGTTCAAAATTGGTGAGAAGCTCTGTGCCACCGTCGTATCTCATAGGTAACTGGAAATGGTTAAGGAAGGTCATTGCCAGTCTGCCAAAAGAAGAGTATCTTGAGTGATCGAGCTCGATGTACCATTTCGCGACACTCCCAATAAGAGTAAGTTGAAACAATCGCAACTGTACAGAGTGAAGGCAACACACGCTCCCTACACAACCCGTAGGTCGGAAGGTCCATGTCAGTACAGGATCTTTCCTCCTTCACAACCCGAAGAACCCCAAATGGCTCTTTTACTTCCCTATCGGAAAATCTGCACCCACAACAAACTCTCCACAGGATCTCCTCTTTACAATCGAGAGATCGGACCTCGCGACTCCAACGGTCAAGTGTAGGTCTCTCGAATCCTCAAAACCCGACAACCAGTCAACGCTGACCTTTCTCTTACGCTATCAGGATTTTCCTTATCGCAATTTCGGCACTCACGATGTCAAGCAACTCGGTTCTCCGACTCCCAACTCCCGATACGCTGAAATCCTGATATCCCGACGCCTATTTAGGGACTCTCACCTCCACAAATCCCAGTGCCAGGATCTCCAAAATGGATGATCACGTGACACACGTCCTTCCCTCAGATGGACGGCTCAGATTGAATCTCGGGATTTCGCCAAAAAATTCTCACCTATGCGAGCCCTGGTGTCTGGATCTCCGAATTGGATGATCGCGCAACACACGTCTTTCCCAAAATCAATGGCTGCGATTCTTTCGCTGTTTCGAGACTTATAAAGTCTCAATCTCTCAACCTCGAGAACTCCGATATCCCGATGGCCGATATTTCGATAAGTCAAACCTTTCAGGATTTTCACCCTCCTATTCACGAATCTTAAACCTTATGAAACTCTCGACAGATCTGATGGCTATTGGGTATTTGGATCGAGATCCAACAGTCCAGATCCATTCTTCCTGTGCGCTCACTCTGCTACTCCCTGGACGTGGAAAACCAATGGTCCAGATCTCTTTCACAATCCGATCGGACGACTATGCTCCCTCCTAAGCTTTGGCACCTTCTTCCGATGCTTGGAATATTTCTCCAAGACTAAAGGCCTCGACCTTTTCCTTTCCTCTGCGAACTCCACAATCCAAGTCCACACCTGCGCTCTCAACGATGTTGTTCCTCCTGAGCTTATTTTCTCGAATCCTCAGAGGATTCTAATGTCTGCACTCCTACAAAGTCTTTTCACACTAAAGTGCTATCTCTTCTAAGCTTTTCCAAGTACTCAGACCCCTAAGGGATTTTATCCTTCTTCCTTCTCCTGCCGATGGAGAATTTTGATGCCCTCCTGGATATCCTTCTGCTCAAGCAACCTATTACTGAGTCTGCAGGGTGTTCAACAACCCTGTGAAGATCCTTCTCCTTGGATTCTTCCTCCTTAACACAGGAATCAACAGATTTCTCTTCTCCTTTGCCTGCTTGTACACTGTCTCAATGCCCACCTGGAAGAGTGTCTTCTCCTAGAACTTCCAGTAGTTGTGTCTCCTTCTGCGCACCCTATGCGCCTGCTCAATGTCCACTTGGTGGAGCTTCACAGAATCCTTAGTGATTCTGGTTCTCCTTGAACTCACCGCAAAGTTCTTCCTCAATGCTCCGTGCCTATGCTCAATGCCCTCTTGTCAGAGTGTCAAGAATCCTCAGTGATTTTGAATTCTTAAGAACTCATAGCAGAATTATTCTCAATGCATCACTGTGCGTATGATCAATGCCCTCCTGGCAGAGCTGCACAGAACTCCTCAGAGCTTCTGTCTGCAACTGTGTTATTCTCCACAACCTTGCCTCCAAGGTATTTAGTAACCTTGAGTTCTTTTTCCTGAGTTGATGATTTCAGCTGCTGTTCCCTCCTGGCACGCCTTTGTCTGAACCCACAGAATTTAGAAGTGCTTTAGTGCATTGGTATTGAGAGACCGCAGTACTCTGTCATTCCCTCTTGACATGAAACCTCAAAGACCTCTCAACCTGAAACCAAAACAACTCCTTCAATGTATAAACATAAAATACATTCACAACATATGAAGAACACTCACAGACATTCAATTAACACAGAATCATGCAGTAAAAACTGCTATTTGTATTAAAATGGCAAATGCCTGTTTGTACAAGGTGTTCTTGAGCATGGCCTGTACCAAGGTATCGACTCCTCTCTTCTACTCTCTACTTGTAGATTCTAACTCAAATATCCTCTCAACTCTTGTCCTACTCAAAATGAGATCCTCCTATCCCCCAAAAGGAGATCCTCCCCGATCTTTTTACCTAAGGGGGCTCTTAGAGCTCTTCCCCCCAAATCTACCTACCCTATTCAATTACATTGAATGGGTTGTCTAGTCCACAAATTTGGATCTAGATCTCAGACTTACAAACATTTAAGGCCTATCTACTCTATGCCTTCACAAAGGCACGACTCTATGGCTCAACAGCCTAAGCAATTAAATTACATTCATTCAAATTTTAAATGAGGCTACGCCTCTCTTCAACACATGATTTGAATTCATTGACGTGGATGGCTGGCTGACTGGCTGATGTGGAGAGATGCTCCTACATCACGGAGTCATCCTTCAATGAGTTAGATGAGCACCAAAGATGAAAGGTAGTTACATGATCACCTGGATCTTCATTAGGCTTGGCCTCAAACTTTTGGATGTCCGAAGGAAACTTCGTCGGCATAGGAGGCCAACGTGGATCGTGAAAAATAGGATCATTTAACAACCTTGTCAAATATGGAAAGTGTAAAGTCTCCAGGAATGGTAGTTTGGGTTGCTGCTGATAACCTGGGAAAAAGGGTCCTGGAGTTTGACTGACACCAGGTTGCTAGGAAAAGTTTGGCTGCTGGCCTAGATTCTGGTAGAAACCATGGCCCTAACCAGCGTAAGGATTTTTCATCTGTGGAGACATCATCGACTGATTTCCCAAAAAGGACATAGAGTGTTGGGCATGCATTTTATTCGAAGGACTTTGGGAAGGATTACCCCATGCCGGTCCTGTGGGGAGAGGCATAGTAGTCTATCTGGGGTTCCATTGACTGTTGAAAGAATTACCCTTGAACGACATTCTGGAGGAGGGAACAGATCCTTGTCCTAAATTCCAAGGTCCTGGTATGTGTGCCCCCTGTGCAGGAATAGTACCCTGTGCAGGAGTAGATTGTCAAAAAATGGGGTTTCCCCCAGAAGGGAAAGCGGCTGACGAGAAAGTGTTGTTACCAAACATTCCATTCCAATAAAATGGTGTCGAACCTACCGACATACTGTGCCAAGGGGGTCCCTGACTCCCTGCTCCAAATAAACTAGTGTGTGTAGGTTTCCTGATGGATTGTTGATGCGGACCACCAAGCGAAGGGGACAAAGGAGGGATATGACCTCCTGCATAAGGAAAAGCGTTAAAAGGGACAGGAGTGCCCCCAAGGTGACCTTGCAGAGGAGCGGTAGAGCTCCTTTCCCCTAGACCCAAAGTCTGTAAAGTGGAGTAGGTTAGTACGGAACTTGTACCCGAACTAGGCATACCATATGAAAACGGAGGGCTTGTCGCACTAGGTGTGAAGGGGGTTGTGGTCGCCACCATAGACGGGTTCGGTCCACTGTGCGACGTAGTTGCGATCGAGACCATGGTGGATCAGACCGACGACGGTAGGTTAGGAGATGAATCTCCTGTGGTGGCAACTATGATGGGGATTGATGAAATCCTAGAAGGAGTAACAACATTTGTTTCCATTGTTGTGTGAGGCACTGTTTGGAATTCGTGAAATTGGATTGGTACAATAAACGATGCCAAGTTATCAGTGGTTGGGGTTTCAACCAAGCCAAGAGCAGCTACTTCAAGGTTCAAAACGGTTGATTCCTCTGGGAGTTGTTCGAGCACAAAGGTTTGTAACCCGGTCGCTTCAAAAGACCCTTATTGGTCTAGCTTCCTCCTTAATGGTGGCGGGGGTGGATCTAGTGTAACCGGCGGCAGGCCAAGAAGCCTTCGTGACCAGTGGAGCTCGAGATCCTCCACTGTGTGAGAAGATCCAAGACACGCTAAGGTATTCTAAACATTCAAAAGTAACACACACTAAAAAAGAATCCCTTAAGAGATAAGACAAGAAATCACTAAACTATTTGGAAGAACAATTACAACAACCAACACTAGAGAAACTTACCAGTGCAAGTGCAACTCGAACACGAAAGCACCCTCCGGGTATACTCTGCAAAGCGTGGCCTGATGTCTATCCTAGGTACCACAGTATACCCCTACAATCACCTGTGTATGTCCCTAAAAATATTGGCAACTAGGTTGCCAGCACGCGAACAGTCACCAGGCGGGTACAGTTGAAAGTCGGGTAGACCACAATGAGCAGGGTATCGAGCCCAAAACCTGTCAAGGGTATCGAGAGAAAATGGTCCAGAAGACAAATGAGGACCTCGAACGGATTCGATACCCATGAATCCCCGTGACAAATGAAAACGACGAAATCCCAAAACATGCCTTCTATATGTGTTCTCCACTACGATTGGTCTGGCTTTGGAGGGGTTATCTCCACTACCTTTCCACATGCGACCTTGTTTTTATCCCCTGTGTTAGAGGGGGGTCCTGGATAAATTCCACGAAACTGGACTTAGACACTCCCTATCTCAGACTCCAATGTTTGGGTTTGAATGGCCTTGAAGAGTTTCCTCTCCAACCTAATCCAAGGCCATAATCCTGAACTAGTTTGTGAACCCTACAAACATAAAAGTCTAGTAGATTTTAAAATTAGCGTTGCTTTTAAGGCTTTGTCTTACATCAAGGGGTATGAGGGTGAAATTGATGATGTGTAAAAGACGAAAGCAAGAATAAATGAAAAATATGGAAACAAACAACTTTTATGAAATGCAAAATTTCAACAACTTTTCACAAAGAAAGATTTTTAATTTTTCTAAGATTTTGGACAACAAACTCAAAGGAATTTCACTCGAATACGAGCTACTTATGATCTAAGTGAACTTTAAAAAACTTACGAAATAAAATACTTTTCCCTAGCTAATGATGCAGAAACACACTCTTCAACCAAAGAAGAAAATGAAAAGAGATTTTTTATTTATTTACGTGCTAGTAAAGCAAGAAAGGGAAAATACTAACAAGCAAAAAACCAAGAAAAACAATTCTGGATTAAAGTGCAGATCACAAAGAATCAGATTAAAGAATCACAAAGGTAGTTGAAAAAACAATGACTCTCACGCTTATCTAAAAACCATAAAACAATTTTTTTATTTTTTTATTTAATTTTTTTTTCTATCAACTATTAACTGAGAAAAAGCAGGCTAAGGGTAAGATGAAGCCTAAGCTACTAACTGTTCAAACATAGATTCAAACACCTGAGAGGAATACTTCTTATCAAAGGAGGGGATGACTGCCCCACCCTGAACAAAAAGTAGCATGTACAAGCACGCTATTGTCACTCAAATAGAACGCGTGCAAACGCGTGCTGACCAGAGACAGAGAGCGTGTACACATAGGCTGACCTTGTACATGTCACGTGTATATCTAAATTCTAAGAAAAAATATGAGAATAGGCAGTCCAGACCAGGAAGAGGCCTCTGGTATTGATAACTAGGATCCCTTGAAGGCTTGGATGCTCTTTCTAACAGAAAAAACAAATAATGAAAGGAAAAATAATAAGGCCAAAAAAAAAGAAATCTGAGATAGGACTGAAATCAAGCAAGACTCAGACAGGATTCCAGAAAAACCCCCTGAGAATGTGTGATTTTGACAGGGAAGAGGAGGACTGCCTCTAAGGTTCTCTAAACTCCTACACACTACTACTATCTCTACAGCTAGCGTTCACATGAGGGATATCAGATTATAGGGCATGGGTACACGTGTTCAGGCCTTCTACAGGCCGCGTGTACCTCTGTGTGTCTCTAAAAATACAGTCAAGCAAAAGTCAGGGAAAGCTGGTATGGAAAACCAGACTCCCTGCTAGCTCAGACATTACAGAAAAAGAAAAGATAGGCAAAGAAGAAATAGAAAACCTAGTCTTTAAACTACCCAAAAACTTAAATAAATGTAGGGACCCTAAAGAGTATTCTCCCCAGTACGGTCACCAATTCTGTTGTTGGGAAAAACACCCTACGGACTAGCAAATTAGGGCCTGACTTTGCATGCAGATTTGACCGAATAGAAACTACTTTTTTACCTACATCCCAAGATTTAAACCCCTTTTTCCCAGTAAATGCATGGAAAAGGACCACCTACCTTATTACCGGTGTTCGATGTAGATCCTCCGTTGTGCTCGATTACTTGTTTGTGCTGCTCCTTCCAAAGATGAACTGCACTCAAGACAAACAAAAACTATGCATGCATGCTACTTCTATACTCAAGGGTTAGAAATCAAACATAAGCCAATCGAATCATAGACAGCTCATGAATTGGAACGGGAAAAGAATTCTTTTTATTACGTAAAGTGAATCAACTTACAAAAGCTAAGACTGGCCACCACTCGTTGAACCTGATCCTGGGCTCCTCTTCTTCTATCCTTCAACTGCTTTGCGTTAAATCTCCTTTGGTGTGAGGAAAGGCTAAAGGGTTGGGACAATGAAATACGTAAATGGGTAGAGTTTCTTCTCTATATTTTTTCCTCCTCCAAATGGTACCCCTGCTCCTTCTTTTATAGGCTAGAAGGAGCTAGGGTTTTGGACGAACCCTCGGCCATGCATGGCCGAGAGTTTCAGTTAACTGACCCATAGCTTTTTGTTCCATCGACAACTTTTATTTTTCCATGCTTTGGTAGGTACACACAGGCTGTTGGGAGTCAGCCAGCGTGTACACACGTGTAGTAATGGGTTAGGGCGCGTGGGCCTTTACACAAGAGTATTTTCAAAGAGTTGTTCAACAGAGTATTGGCAAAGAAGGGATATGAGTTGGCCTGATGCCAGGTAAGCATGTGTGGTGCAATTTAGGTTTATAACAATAATGCTCTGGAAGGATGCCATGTCAAGGGACAAAACTTGATCATGGCTTCCAAGAGATCTTCACTGGATGGAAGAAGAATGCTCTGAAAGGAACACATGTTGAGGCTCACGTCAGGGGTAAGGATATTAGGCTCCAATAGCCCTACCGAAGAGATCACTAGGTCAACTACTGGATCTAAGTCATTGGAAGTTGAAGTCATGGGAGACAACACCACATAATTGACCTGTGGCAGGGGTGATATCGATTGCATATAAGACCCATTTAGGGAGGTCATTGGGTTGATGGTCAAGTTAGGGCCAATGAAAAAAATTTGATCAATAGTCACCATTCTTCCATCGTGCAGGAAATATATCACACGAAAAAGAGTGGACACAATAGCTTTCATGGCATAGACATAATCTCGCCCAAGGACTAAATCGAAATCCAAGGGGTCCAGGACTACCATAACATCAATAAAGATAGGTTTCCCTCCCAAAGTTATGGGAAACTGAGAAAGGATCCCTAAAGGGTGGCTGGTTCTTCTATTAAAAGTGAACAGAGTCTGGGTAATCGACACAAGCTGAGGATAACCCAAATCTTGCCAAGCAATTGAGGACAAAATACTAATGGACAAACCTTCATCTATCAGTGCCTGAGGAACAACCCGACCAAAAATCTATACTGTAATCTTGAAAGGAATGTGAGAGGGAAGATGAGGTCTAGTTAGCACACCCCAATAAAAAAATATGGCCTTATTACTTGGAGGGGGTTTCGCAGGAGAAAGAGAAATGCCCCCCAACACGGTAGATTTTGTATCAACGAGAAAAACGTGGGTAGAATCGGGTTTACTCTCTAGAGGGAGAGTAGGGTCAATCGATGATGGGACTAGATTGACCACGTTGGCACTCTCAGAGGAAGAGTAGGATTTAACAATGAAGTAACCGGAATAACCACTTTGGAACTCTTCAGATGAAGGGTGGGACTGACCAAGGAAGGAACTGGATCAATCACTTTGACACTCCTCAATGGAGGGGTGGGATTGACTGATGAAGGAAATAGATCGACCACTTTGGTTTCACTCTTTTGATGAAGAGTGGGGTTGATCAATGACTGGACTGGATCAGGCAATTGGGTTTCACTTTTCAAATGAAAAGTGGGGTTGATCGAGGATGACATTGGATCATCTACTTGGGTTAATAGTTCAACTGAGGATGAAACTAGATTGACCATCTGATCAACCATACTGACTGGGGATGGAACCAGATTGACCATTCCATCAACTAATGATGGGTTGGGGGAAATATTACGATAACCAGTTGGAAGTTGAAGCTTTTCCAAAAGAGAAGAAGCCATACAAGGACAAAGGTGATAATAATGATCACCTTCACATAACATACAAGGAAAATTGACAGTTGTCTTCTTCTTACCAACCTTAACTTCACTAGTTGATGAGGTGCTACCAACATGTCTAGCAAAGGATGATTATGTGGAGGACCAGACTTCTAAGACCTTGGGAATACCAGGTCAATCCCTGAGAAAGTGGTCACCCTTACAAAGACTGCAAGGGAATTTGGGTTTTAGATTCTTCGTTTTAATCTTGTCAACCTCATCAACACTCACAATACTATTAACAATAGTTGGTTGCTTGGATCCAACATCTGATGTTGTTGGAGGCTTGGTCCCTTTCTGGTTCTTCTTCTTCTCTTTCTATTTCTTCTTCTTCTTATCAATCTAGCTTCTTGCTTGAGAGATTTCACTAGGCGAAGAAGGAGAAATGGAAGGAGAATTGACAGGTGAAGAAGGAGAAAGGTTGACATGAGGTTGATGTGTGGGTGGTGTGCTTACATCTGAAGCACTTGCATTTGAGATCACCAGAGTGGAAAAAAACCAACCGGTAACCCAATTGTGAGACTTGGAAGGATCAAAGTAGCAATGTAAGGAGGACCAACGTTTCCGTAAGAAGGAAAAACAAAGGGTTCCCCTAGGAAAGGGGTTCCTTCATTGGTCATTCTGGGAACTGACACCATAAAAAGAAAGATCCAACCTAGATTTTTCTAGGGAGAACAAACAACACACGTTAAAAATCTTGTAAGCAAGCAAGCAAACAAAACCTTCTCACAATGAGCACACTAGTTGGTGATTAAATCCAACGTCATGGGAACAAAGTAAGAAGGGGATGAGATAGAGCGGGTGGAAATGTTACGTTGACGACCTGCTTAACGGACTTACACCCTGGTGCAAGCTCCCACACATAATCATGGGTATACCCTCCAAGGAGCCCTAGTGAGTCTGGCCAACGTCGATTCTGGGTATTGTGAAGACTTGCTCCTCCATAGTCACCTTGTGTAAATACCCTAAAGAGATAGGCCACTAAGGTTACCAACTACAACAATGATACCTGGGGAAACAGTCGACAATTCAATCCATGTGCAAGGGCAGGGTATCTAGCCTGAAATCAACTTGAAAGGCTTCCACTCATCATTGTGGGTATACCTTCAAGCGACCCCCATAATACGCACGATCTCTACACCAAGACCAACAAAGTAGGGTGAGTAACTCTACTAGTCTCAATGCGACCTCATGTTTGACCCTCGTGTGAGAAGGGCTTCCTAGGACAAAATGTAGCAATTGGATTTCACCTCTCCCTAACACAAGATCCTATGTTTGTTTGAATATTTGGAAAGTTATCTTTCACACCTATTCCAAATCCCCTAGAACTAATCTAATGTAGGTTTGCTACCAGAAAATGTAAAAATGTCTAATCAATTTTTAGTTTAGCGCTTGAATTTTAAGGTTCTTGTTACTCAAAAGGAAAATGGCATGGACAATATGGTGTTTTGACCGACTCAAAAGTTATGCAAAGAGATGAATATGCAATCCTTTCATTTCGATGAAAGATATGCTAGGAGAAGGAGAAAACATTCATCATTCCATATGCACAATGTCCCAAAATGCTAAAAAAAAAAATGCAATTCTGCTACTTCAAATGCAAGTATTCAAGGAAGACAATTAAATGCGAAGAAGAATCCAAGAAATGATAGGGAGAAAGAGAAACCACTCAAAACAGTCCCGACAAAAACGCAGTTAGAAAAGGAAATTTTCACATTTCTGAAAGAGGTTTCAAGCTCCAATCAAGACAAAAGAGAGTGTCAAGCATAAAAAACCATCAATAACCAATCCAAACAACTTCACAAACCAACCACATAATCTGGGTAAAGAGTAGTACAAAACAGGATGCAAAAGACCTAACAAAAGAAGGGAATTTCACTCAAAAAACACACCAGCGCTCCCCTAGAAGGGTGCAAAAAGTGTTGCAATGCTCCCTAAAATACTGTAGGGGAGCACTGACACTCTGGTATGGTCTACAAGGGGGCGTTGGTGCTCCCAGAAACTCAGAAAAATAGCCAAAAACCATGCAAAAACTCACCCACAATGCTTGAAAATTGGGGAATTTGCTAGTGAAGTTAGGAGAAGGTTAATGGATGATGAACAACTAGGAATTGTTTAGGAAAAATACCTCAAATATCAAAATGAAAAGTACAAAATACCTTTGAATCTCGTTACAATTTTTTTTCACTTAGTCAAATAAATGAGAAGAAAACGACAAATTGACTCTAAATTGTCAAAGACAAAGACTTATTTCATGGTAAGGAAAAATGTCAAAAAATCCAAACAAAAGGTGATCAATTCTTAGAAAGAAAAGTGTTGAAGGCCAAGACAAAGATGTACCGAGGTTGTGATACTCTGAGCAAGTACCAGAAGCAAGAAATGAACCTCATAGAATGAAACCATAGAAGAGTTTTCACATAAAAGGGGAAACACTCTGGTGTAAAGGGAACCAAAGCATTCTAACGCTCTATTTAAGACCAATAGGGAGTTCCAACGCTCTAGTAGCAAAGGGAGGGGAGCGCTAGGCTCTAAATTTTAGAAAAAAATCCCAGAAAATAAAAAATTCAAGCAAACTCAGTCAATCAAAGTAAATATGATTAAATAAAGAGCCAATCAACAGATCTAAGAATTAGAGACACGGTATGGAGAAGGTCAAAGACAAGACCTAGGAAAGGAAATAGAAATCAAGGTCCCTCCCCAGTGGAGTCATCAATTTCTTTTACAGAGAAATCCCCTTGCAGACAAGTGGATTCTCTCTTGGATACTAGACCCCTATGAGCAAGACAAAAAAGTGCTATTGTGGACACCGACTTTCCTTTTCATGAAGCTAAACTATCCAAAGAATAAGAAGGAAGAAGAGTAAATACCTTATTACCGATGTTTGTCCTTTCTCGATCCAAGCTGGTCTTGATCTCCAAGTTCTTCAGAAGGTCCAGCGATACAATGAGAAACAACAACGATACATACTTCCTACTCTACCATGATTAGCTTCATAATGGATCTATGAAAGAAACAAGTTCATGAAACGTACACAAACTTTAAAGGAAACATGCCAAGCATAGATTAATATTGATGAAAACAAAGTGAGATGCTTACAACCATGGATGTAGGTGCAACAATTTCACCAATCTCTCTTTGTCCAAACCCTTGCTCAAATAATCCACATAGAATGTTGATTCTTCAATGATATCTCCCTTATGATATCATAAGTTTGATGCTTCACAATGTCTCCCTATTATACCATTTCTCATGAGATCATAAGTTAGGTATCTCTCAATATCTATATATGTTTTTCACCATGAGAAGGCCTCCCTATATAATCTTGGAGAGACCTAACCACTTGAGAGATATTTGGGATATGTTGAGAATTCCTCTCCTTCACTTGTGGATCTTCCCTAAGATCATGCCTTGACCTCAGATTCGAATCCAACCAACTTTAGAGATTGAGGGGATTGTTCCTTGATTTATCTCAACAAACCAAAATTCGCTCAGAAAGGGTAGTGCTCCCACAAAAGGGTGCACAGAGAATTCCAACACTCCCCCAAAGAAGGTTAGGGAGCGCCAGCACTCCTTGACAGTGGGTAGGGGAGTGTTGCCTTCCAAAAATCATTTTTGAGTGGTTTTCTTCATGGAAAATTCTTTATACTCTTCATCAAATGATTTCTCTTCCTAAAACTAGTGTTTGAGGGTGTCTTAATTGTCTATGTGATTTTGTTAAAGGAACAACATAGACAAGATGGCGGTATGATGTTTGCGACACTTGTGGTCAAGATGCGACACTTGCAGACAAGATAAGATACTTAAAACACTTGTAATGACGTCACTTGCGACACTATTGAAGTGAGTAATTTTTATGTGTAACAACCTGAAAAAGTGCATTCTATGATTACCTTACAACATCAACCTTTATGACCTTACAACATGCCTCTTTGTCAGATTTACAACAGGAAAAACCCTAAATATTGGCGCCCCAAAAATGGTTACAGATCCATGCATATCATTGGCTACATATCCTACAAAACCCGAGATTATGTTACAGTCAAATCCAAGTCAGGTTTAACAGTTAGACTTTATTCGGTCTCTAGTCGGTCATCTCACGCACACACTTTGACCTCTTTTTGGTTGACTTTCCATCGATATCTTTGACTTCAACTTTACCTGGATGAATTCCTTGACCTTTGACTTGCTGTCGATATACCTCGACTTTGATCTATTATCGATGCACCTCAACTTTGACTTGTAGTCGATGTTGTCTATCTACCTTGACTTCAACCATCAGTCGATTCACCTTGACAAGAATTTCACTGCAAAGAATATAACAACCCAACATTCTCCCACTTGTCGTCTTCTTTGTTAAAACAAGAGATTCTCGAAATTTCGCTCACAGACCCAGGGCAACGATACCCATTGCCTCTTTGAACCAAGAGAACTTCACAAAACTCACAGACTTGGTCAACGAGTTTGCTATGTTTTCCAACGTGTCTACTTTCTCAAGTAGCACCTTGTTACTTTCCACCATGTCTCTTACGAAATGGTATTATAAATCAATGTTCTTAGTCTTTGAATGATAAGAAGGGTTCTTTGCCTGAAATATTTTGCTTTGACTATCAAAACTTACCTTCATAGCTATTTTCTCAAACCTGATTCCTGAACACAACCTTTGAAGCCATACCACTTCTTTTCTTCCATGATTGGCCACCATGTATTTAGATTCTATTATCAACAAGGCTATGACCGCTTGTCACTTACTCATCCAACCTATTGCTCCACTGAACATCTTGAAGAGATATCCACTGGTTGACCTCCGTCGATCCAGATCTCCAGCCCAATCAACGTTGAAAAAACCATGTACATTTAATTTACCATTATCACCTCCAGGTCTTCCTTGGTAGCATATAACATAGTCCTTTGTGCCACACAAATACCTAAATACTCTCTTGACAACTGTCCAATGCTCCTTTCCAAGTGTCAACATGTACCTTCTCAACACTCCCACTACATGGGAAATGTCTAGTCGAGTGCATACCATCGCATACATTAGACTCTCAACCACACTTGCATAGGGAACACATGCCATTTCCTCTATGTATTCCTATGTATTTGGACACTGTTCAACAGTAAGCCTTTCTCCCACTGGAATTGGCACCTTCATCGGTTTGCAATCCTGCAAGTTAAATCATTTCAAAACTATTTCAATATACTTCATCTAATTCAACCAGAGCTGCATCGAGATCCTTCATGTCTAACTTGGAGGATATATGCTTCTTCACCTCCTTTATTGTGTCCATGTTGTTTCCAATAATCAACATGTCATCTACATACAAAGATACATATATGAAATTCCCACCTTCTTCCTTGGAATATATGCAGTGATCAACTTTGCTTATCACAAATACAAAACTAAGGATGTATGTGTCAAACTTATAGTACCACATCCTTGGCGATTTCTTTAGACCATAAAGGGATATTTTGATTTTTCACACCAACTCTTTCTTTCCCTTTACTACAAATCCTTCAAGATGTTTCATGTAGATTTCTTCTTCCAGGTCCCCATGTAGGAATGTTATCTTCACATCCATATGTTCTAACTCCAAATAAAATGATGTAGCCAGATATGTTAGTACTCTAATGGAAGTTAGTTTTGCAACAAGGGAAAAAATCTCATTGAAGTCGAATCCCTTGACTTGGGAATATCCTTTCGCTACCATTCGAGCTTTGAACTTCTCAACTTGTCTTGTGACATTCATATTCTTCTTGAACACCCACTTGCTACCAACGATATTTCTTCCACTAGGTAACTTGACTAAATCCCATGTCTCATTCTTGTACAAGGATTGCATCTCTTCGACCATGGCGTCCTTCTAGAGTTTACCCTCTGTCGATTCAACTGCCTAACTGACTGACTAGGGCTCATTGTCGATGGAATTTAACACAAATGAAGAATGGAATTCAGGAAGACTATACCTTTCGACTGGTTTTCTTACTCTTTCTAACCTCTTTACCACCGAAGTCTATTGTTCCACCTCTTCCTTAGATTCAATCGACTCATATGAATAATATTCTTCATTCCTCAGTTCGAACCACATCATATCGGGATTATTCTCGGTCTGAACAACTTCGTCAGGCTCACATTTACCTCCAACTTCTCTGAAGACCACATCTTGACTGTACACTATTCTCCTTGATGCAATATCTTGGATCTTATATCCTTTCATCCCTTCTTTGTATCTAATGAAAATACATTTGACTTCCTTCTGGTTCAACTTGCTCCTATTTTCCTTTGAAACATGAACAAATGAATCACAACCAAACACTTTGAGATGTTCCACCACGACTTCTTACCAGACCATACCTCATTTGGAGTCGTTTCAACTAGTGTTGATGAAGGATATGTATTCATCACATATCTTGCAGTCTTGACTACCTCCATCCAGAATTCTTGTGTGATCCCAACACCACTGAGCATGCTCCTTGTCTTATCCATCAATGTTTTGTTCATTCTCTCAACAAATCCATTTTTTTGTGGGGTATATGGTGTGGTATTTTTTCATGCTATGCCACACTGCTTACAGAACTGATCAAATTCCTTTCCACATAATTCACCACCATTTTCATTCCTTAGAACTTTAATTCTCTTTTCTGTCTGGTTTTCCACAAGAGATTTAAACTCTTTAAATATCTTAAAAACCTATGATTTCTTCCTCAGGAAATATATCCATGTCTTTCTATAAAAAATTCTCTGAAGGAGACATAATACAGGGATCCACCAAGTGAAGGAACTATAACCGAGACAAACATATCACTATGCACCAGTTCTAGAATCCCATTTTCCCTTGTTTCTCCAGATGGGAACCTCACCTGACTTTGTTTTCCATATATGCAATGTTCACAAAAGTCAACTTCTAAACCACATTCAGGAAAACCTTCTACCATACATTTTCTTTGCATATAACGAAGTCCTTTTTCTCCAATGTGTCCCATCCTCTCATGCCATAACTTGGTCAGGTGAATTTCATCATGTCTTGTCTATTCGTTTTGAACTGAATTGGCTTGAGTCGAGTTGAGTTGTGTTGACATCGATTTTATTTAAGGAGAAATGATGTTGTTGTATCGAGTCGAGTCAAAATTCCTTAACATATTGTACATGGTATAGATTCAAATTCCTTTCATTAAGACCATCACACCTCTGACCATATTACATGAATCCTTTTGAAAAAATGTATGCAAACCTACATCACTCATCTTACTGATAGGCATCGTGTTTCTTTCCAAAACTAGAATGTGTATCACACCTGGAAGGGTTCTTTTCCTCCCATCCTCCAGTATCAGTCGAACTCTTCCCCATCCAAAAATTATAGTTGTCGAGTCGTCCCCCAAGAACACATCACCCCCATCATATTGTTCATATTCACAAAACCATTCTTTATATGGTGTCATATGATAGGATGATCTTGATTCGATCAACCAAACATCTTGATCCAACTGTGTATTGTTCGACGCCAGGTAAACATCACCTCGCTTCTTCGAGGTCATCTTTCTCTGAGTCTACTGCTTCTCATCAGATCCAACACTACCTTATGTTTCCTTTGACTTACAATCCTTTTTATAATGCCCAAATTTACCGCATTTCCAACATCTTCGCGTCGATTGACCCAGGGATTTAGATCTACTCTTTGACTTGAAATTTCTACTGGAGAATTTTCCTTTATCTCTGTCTACTGTAAATGTGTTGAAACTGCACATAATAGATCTAGATAAACAATAATACACACATTTGCATAGAGAATTGAAAAGGAAGAAGAAGGAGAGAAAGAATGGAAAGAACTCTCATTAAACGTTTTGAATAATGAATAATTTACACATGATATACTCTGTATAACACCATAGTGGTGGTATAGAGTGATCTGGACACACACCAACAGTTATGGGAGTGAACTGCCACCTATTCTAGTCTCTCGGACAGTTATGGGAGTGAATTGCCACCTAGTTGAGTTAACTAGTCAACTAGTCTTCAGTTAACTGACTGAATATAAAGTAGTGAGAAGTTAACTCAAGGAATCAAGGCTAATGCGCCACTTTGGTGATGATACCAAGGCAAGGTCAAATTAGCATGGTGATGATCCCAATGCAACATCTAAACTCAACTCAACTAATCAAACTAAAGTGTGAACTGAAAGAGAATATTCTCCAGGTGGAATATTCTCTCCTAAAATATAGGAGACTCGATAATGACTAATTATGACTAATAAACAAATAAAAACCTTAGGAAAAATAAATCCTAGGTGTGTGTGAAGTAACTCCAAC
>ML829919.1:0-57092 GCA_009831015.1 Picea engelmannii | reverse complement strand
CTCAGAACATTTTGCAGTCTTAGCTCTCTCGATCTCCTTTTTCACATATCTTCCTGTAAGACTCCCAATGAAGCCTGGACCACCTTGGAAGGGATATTTGGAAAACATGATGAGATGAGGAGACACATGATGGAGGTGTACCTTCTCACATTGGATCCAAAACTCTTCGACAATATCCAAGATTTCTTTACAAAATTCAAGGATTTACTGTCGCAACTCAAAGCTTGCGGGGTTGATAAATAGAAGAAGGAGAAACAAATGGTTCTCACCAGTCTCTCCAAGATTGGTACTGAATTATCTATATTCATATCCACATTCCATTATGTCATATTTGCCTCTGGAGACACCTAGAAGATTCCCTCTCTTCAAGACTTTATCAAATCCCTGACACAAGAGAAAACCAAGTTCATCCACATGGGCACAATCAATGGCCCAAGGGTGCATGCACTTACTTTGAAATACGGAAGAAAAAAATGTCAGAAATCTAAATCTAAATATAAACAGAAATCTCATGCACATCCAAAGAAGGAAGGGTACACAAAACCCTTCACCGATGCCTTCGGATCTAAAGGGGAAAAGGGAAGAAAAGGGGAGAAATGAATGTATTGTCACAAAGGATTCCATTTAGAATATGCATGCATGCAAAATAAAATAGATCTAATGTCTCAAATACTTCATCAAAACAACCTTGGAGGTCACATCCCCGAGGGTGCCAAGAAGAAGAAGCTAAAATATCTAAATTCCAAGAAAGGAAATTCTAGCCATGCCTTGATTGCCATCAACTCCTCTCTCGATGCTTAGATCATAGATTCATGAGCATTACATCACATGGCTAGCTCAAAATAAGTATATTATTCTTTGGATGCATGCAAAGTTCCTCCTATTACGATGGGGGACAACTCTTCTATCGAAGTCACCGGCAAAGGAAGGATTGAACTCACCAACGGAAGCTTCCAGAATGTGTTGCACGTTCCCAAAAAAATTTCAACCTTCTCTCTGTGTATCAGATGATGAATTCCAACACCAAAAATAAATTCATATTCACACCAAATTCTTTGGACATCTACAACATGCAAACCAACTCCAGGGTTGCAACCGGTGAGGTAAATCATCAGTATAGATTGTATACTTTTTATGAATTCATTGAACCTGATTCTGCTTTACTTCTTACTCATGCTGATGAAAGTAGCAGGATATGGCACGAAACATTTGGAAAATTGAATTTTAGATACATGCAACATCTTAGAAAGCACAAATTGGTTGATGGTCTACTAAACATCCATTTCTCCAAGGGATTATATGAGGGATGTGTTCTCAGAAAACACCCTCAAGAGAAATTCGACAAAGGAAAGTCTCAGAGAGCTTCTGCACCTTTAGATCTGATCCACAATGACATTATGGGTCCTTTTCCACATCCATCCATCAACAAAGAAAGGTTTTTTCTCATTTTTGCTGATGATTTATCACGTTTTACATGGATCTACTTTCTCAGGAAAAAATCTGAGGTCTTTCAGCACCTCAAATATTTCAAAGCCTTGGTTGAGATGCAGTCTGAAAAGAAGATCAGAGTCCTCCAAACTGATAATGGGGGAGAGTATGTCAATCATGAGATCCATGATATTTTCCATGAGGCATGGATTTAGTTTCATCATACAGTTCCCTATACTCTGCAGCAAAACGACGTTGTTGAGTGGAAAAATAGATCTTTAAAGGAGATGGCATCTTGCATGTTCCATGCAAAGTCACTACCACAGAGACTATGGGACAAAGAACTTAATTGTGAAAAATACATCCAAAACATATCTCCCCATAGATTTGTCAAGGATAAGACCCCCTATGAGGCTTGGAGCAGCATCAAACCAGAAGTGACCCACTTTCACATTTTTGGTTCACGTGCATGGGCCCAAATTCCCTCTGAAAAGAGGAAGGCACTTGATCCACATAGCACTAAGTGTATTTTTGTTGGATACCCCGATTGTGTGAAGGGATATATGATTATTGATCTTTCCTTAGACCATCTCATCATTGAGAGAAGTTTCCAATTTGAGGAAAGTATCTCGCATGCACCTCAACAACCGCATGCAGACACCTTAATTCTTCTACCTGTCCGAGATGATGAGCATGCACATGTCGAATCTTCTTTAGATGAGATTTTTGATTCAAAGGAATCATATGTTTTAGATTCAGAGTCAGTACAGTCATATGAAGAGTCAAAGCATCCATATGAAGTTGCAGAGCCAGAGAAGAGGCCCAAGTGGGAACATACTACTCTTAAGGATGCATGGGATCTCGTTGGTGATCCAACTGACACTAAGAGGACTCGATCTGATTTCGAGGAGCCTCCTATTGCACTCATTTCCACTAAACCATTTCTCTCCAGAAATATTTTCTTGGTTTAGTATTCAGATCCACATTCTTATGGCAAGGTTGCTGGAAATTCCTTTTGGGAATCCGCCATGTAGGAGGAGTACAACTCCCTCCTCAAGAACCAAACTTGGGATATAGTTCCCCTTCCTTCTGGGAAGAAACTTGTTAGATGCAGATGGGTCTACAAGACCAAGAGCGTAGTGGATGGACATATTAGTAGATACAAATCCAAGCTTGTTGCCAAAGGTTTTCAGCAAGTGCATGGTATTGACTATGATGAGATGTTCACTCCAGTAGCGAAGATGGATTCCATACAATTGGCCCTTTCCATTGAGATAGACAAGGAATGGGAAGTCCATCAAATGGACATGAAGAATGCATTTCTTCATGGTGATCTCTCTGAAGATATCTATATGGAGCATCCCTAGGGATTTATGCAGGACTCATCTTTGGTCTGTCGACTGAAAAAGTCCCTTTATGGCCTCAAGAAGGCTCTGAGGGAAGGGTATGCCAAGATGGACTCCTACCTGCTGTCACAGAATTTTATATGTTGTAAATCATACCCAAATGTATACATTCTCAGGATGGTTGATTCACTTCAACTCTTAGTTCTATGAGTTGATTATTTGTTGATCATCGGTTGCTCGACTTCAGTGATTGTTGCAGTCAAGAGGATTCTACATGACAGGTTTTTGATGACGGACATGGGTCCGCTACACTTATTCCTTAGACTCGAGATCAGTCAGGATGCACCAGGCATCAAACTGTCTCAGGCCAAGTATGCATGAGATCTCCTTGAGAGATTTCACATGACATACAACAAGTCTGTTCTAACTCCTTTCCTATCAGGAGTCAAACTTGAGGATGGTGGGGAGACTCCAATGGTTGAAGGCACACTGTACAGACAACTAGTGGGGAGATTGTTGTATCTCACACACTCCATACCATACCTCTCCTATGCAGTTGGTGTAGTTTCTAGGTTCATGCAGGAGCCGCATGAGCTACATTGGAAGGTTGCAAAGCATATCGTTCGATACATACAGGGAACCATCACCTTTGGGATTCATTATGTAGCAGACTCTACATTAGATCTCATCGGGTTTATTGATTCTGATTGTGTTGGCGATAGCATTGATCGCAAGTCCACATTTGGTTACTCACTTAATCTTGGTTCTGGGCCTATCTGTTGGTCAAGAAAGAAGGAAGCTGCCATTTCTCTATCTTCATCTCAGGAACAATACAGAGGGGTAGTTAACATAATCATTCAGACTATGTGGCTACAAAATTTTCTCACTGAGTTGGGCATTCAGTTTCATCAGTCGATCGTCGTCTGGTGTGACAACCAGAGAACTCTGAAGTTCTACAGAGATCTAGTTCAGAGGCAGCAGATGAAGCACATCGAGATCCACATGCACTACATCTGGGACTTAGTACATGAGGGGATCATCGAATTACAATTATGTCCTTCAATATAACAAATGACAAACATCTTCACCAAGACCTTCACTGAGAAGAAATTCCATTCTCTATGAAGTCATCTTGGAGTGAAGGACACAATTGCCTAGCAACTATAGTTGTTATTTTTACATACATTGTACCTTGATGGGGGGTTTTCCCATGATTTTTTCCCTCTTTCCTCACTTTATTTTAGTGTATCTTTTGTATTTAGGTACCTGACATGGCCTTGTTGTCGGGACCTATTCTTTATTTTCACCATAGTGATGTTCAGGGGGGGTGTTGGAGTTCCTTCACACACACCTAGGATTTATTTTTTCTAAGGTTTTTCCTTGTTTATTAGTCATAATTAGTCATTATCCAGTCTCCTATATTTTAGGGGAGAGTATTCCACCTGGATAATATTCTCTTTCAGTTGACACTTCAATTTGACTAGTTGAGTTGAGTTTAGATGTTGCATTGGTTTTGTGACCATGCAACATTGGGATCATCACTAGCTAATGCACACTTGCCTTGGGATCATCACTAAACTGGTGCATTACCCTTGATTCCCTGAGTTAAATCCTCACTACTCTTTGTTCAGTCATTTAATTGAAGACTAGTTGACTAGTTAACTCAACTAGGTGGCAATTCACTCCCGTAACTGCTTGAGAGACTAGACTAGGTGGAAGTTCACTCCCGGAACTGTTGGTGTGTGTCCAGATCACTGTACACCACCACTATGGTGCATTGGTTCTCCTCTAGTGCACACTCATTAAGTTATACAGACTATATCATGTGTAAATTATTCATTATTCAAGATGGTTAATGAGAGTTCTTTCATTCTTTCTCTCCTTCTTCTTGTTTCTCCAATTCTCCTAGAAAATGTGTGTATTATTGTTTATCTAGATCTATTTTGTGCAGTTTCAACACATTTACAAATAGAAGGTTGTATTGTGACAGTGAGAGTTCCATTGATATTGCAAAGAACTTAGACTTCCATTCTAAAACTAAGAATATGCAACTCAGGTACCATTTCATACGATATGTCTCAGAAGATGGACAATTGAAGTTGGAAAAGATACATACTAGCCATAATCCTACAAATATGTTAACAAAGGGAGTAAACATGGAGAAACAGAGTTCCTAATCAGTTTTAGTTGGTCTTCAAGAATGAATATGAATTTGAGAAATTTTCCAGGTCCAAGGTGGATTATAGTCCAACAACAGTGGAGTTGTTGTGATCAGTGTCTGAGTGGGATATTGTTGGTTGTGGAGCCTGATTATATTCATGATTCAGATGTTTTTTTCAACCTTGTTTGGACCCCATTCCCTAACGAGGGGTACAGTTGTGGGGATTTCCCACCCACAACTATCGCCAAGGGGGTCTAGGGGGGGGGCTGACGATAATTTTTGTAGCCTCCCTCTAGTGAGGGATTCTGGGCCAACGCCCCCGAAGTGAAACTTTGGGAAAATTGCCTTGTAAAATATTGTAATTTCGTAGTCAATCTGGATTGTTCATTATAAGGTCGCATATATGACAGTAGAAGTTATTTTAGGGTTTTTTTCCCTATAAGGAAACCCTCTCTTATGAGGGAATTGTATTGTGGTTGTGTATTATCGCAAATAAGGGTATTATGAGAGAGTATACTATGACAAAAAGAAGAGGAAGATACAACGAGTGTGTTGTAGGTTGTATTCCTTCGTTTTGTTGGATAATAATAAGGAAGGAATTGGAAATTTCTCCGGTGGACATATCCCACACTGGGTGAACCACACATATCTATGTCTCTATTTTATTGTGTATCTTATGTGTTTTGTTTCCACATGTGTTTTATTGTATTGCTCTACGATCCTATTTTTCTAACAGAAGAATCCACATGCATGAAGAAGAAAATAAATCTTATGGGACATGTACTTAAGAAGAATAACCTTCGAAACTTCATTCATGAAGGAGCCAAGAGGAAGAAGGAACAAGATCCTTCTCCTAAGAAATGTAATCATCATGCTCTGGTTGCAATTAATTCCTCATCTGATTCATGGATTATAGATTCTAGCACATCACATCATATGGTAGCCAAAGAGGAAGTTATTACATCCTTGAGTTCATGGTCAAGACCCCATATTCTCATGGGGGATGACACTCTGGTAGCATTAGCAGGAGAGGGAAGATTGGAACTCCCTTATGGTAATTTTGAGAATGTTTTACATGTTTCAAATCTTTCTATAAATATTCTCTCAGTTTATCATATCACTCAAACAAGTAAAAATATTGAATTTACATTAGATTCAATTTTTGTAGTTGACATGCGTGACAATTCCATTATTTCTATTGGTGAGGTATATCACAAATTAAAGTTGTATAAATTCATTAAGTTTGTTGACCATGAATTATCCTTACTACTAATGCATGTCGATGATAGTTGTAGAGTATGCAATGAAATATTTGTTCATTTAAACTTTAGGTACATGAAGCAACTTTTCAAGCAAGGAATGGTCAAATGCTTTCTAGACATTCACTTTTATGAAGGGGTTTGTGAAGGATGCTTTCTTGGCAAGCATCATCAAGATAATTTTGAAAAATGGAAGGAAAGGAGAGCCTCCTCTTCCTTGGAGCTTGTCCACAGTGATCTCATGGGTCCATTTCCACATTCGTCCATCAACAAAGCAAGGTATTTCCTTACATTTATTGATGATTACTCATGCTATACTTGGGTTTATTTTCTTATGAAAAAGTATGAAGGTTTTGAGCATCTCAAAGACTTCAAATCTCTAGTAGAGACTATTGGAGCAGAAATTTTTTGGAGTTAAGAGCAGTAAGCGAGGCAGAATGGACCAAAGGAAACAAGGAAAGAAGGAAAAGTAGTGAGACAAAGGGTAAAGGAAGCAATGTGCCAGGAAAGAAGGAATACCAGTGCATATTCAAAGAAAGAAATAGTTGGATCGAAGACTAGCCACACACAAGGAAGTTAGAAAGTGGACAAGTGGAGTCCACTTAGGATTAGGGTTTTTGAGTCATAATGTAAGGGATTTTTACCCATTTTGTAGTATAAATAGAGGATGTATGAGGTATCTAGGGATATCATATCTTATCATTGAAATTTTGCATGAGTGGAGTACTTTGAGCATCCTTTTGAGTTTTGAGTTGAAGTTTGTATTGTGTTGAGAGTTGCAGAGCCTAGATGGAGACAGATTTGAGATGTAATTGAGGGTCAAGTCGCAAGTTGTGGATCTTGGTGTGATGTTGTTCATCCTCACCATTCTTAAAACCTATGATGTAACGCACTCAGCTCTATTTTGATGAAGAATAATAAATAAGCATAAGAGCTTTGTGGATGTAGCCCAGGGGGGGTGAACCATGGTAAAATGGTGTCTTTATGTGTGTTATGTTGCTTTTATGTTCTTTACAATGAATGAATGGATAAATGAATGCATCTATTAGGGTTTATTTATAGTGTGCACTACAATAACTATGAAGAATAGATGTTATTAAATGGATAAAGTAGTATATTGGATGAACATTATGGTAGAATTCATGTTAAAGTAGAGGTAGAAGTAAAAATAACATCTTGAACCCCTCCCATGACTACAGACATCTATGTCCTGCAATCACCTGTAAGACATCTCAGGTGAGACTGCGTTGTTCACTCTGTGCGGGGTGTAGCCTTCTAGTTTACCAAAAGGATCGATGGTGAAAATGGTTTTGTTGGAGAACTAAGGTAGAACTCGGGTCAACCCATACATCCAACAAATGGTTTTGTTTCCAGCTGGAACTCAGAAATACAACCTAGAAGGGATTTGTTGAAGAAAATGCAGTGTTAAAAAGGGATGTTCAAGCCATGGAATCCTTTCGAAGCAACATATTGAAATATGGTTGGAGACAAAGAATATAGAGTTCGCACATAAAGATAAGAAGGGTTACAGATATAAACTGCACCAGTATCTGCAGAAGTATGCGTTTACTGATTTGCATGAAGCCTATTTTTGTTACTTTCTAGATTTATTATAGGAGTGGTTATTGAGGTTGAAGGATACCCATCCGACTAATCAGATTAGGCTAGTAGAGTGGATTGCTAAGAACATTGTTGGATTGGAAAGGGTTAATAATAAATTCATGTGTGTAGTATATTTTTGGTTAGATAGTATTACTCCAGGGTTTATTACTGAATTTGAAATAAACACAATGAAGTCATATATTTTTGCAGAGAAGTATTTCTTGAAGGGGACTAGAGGAAGGTAAATTAGGTCTCCTTACATATTGATCAATATCTTACTATATGATAAAGGTGTGATGACCATGGAATCAAAAAGATAGATTACTCTGTGTGCATGGGGGAGATGGGGGAAGCACTAAGGAAGATATGAGATATGGAGAAGGCTCTGGAAAGTATCTAAAAGGAGGAAGCAATGGACCCCATCATGATGGATGATGAACATAAAAGGAAAATCATAAGGAAATCATGTGTGATGCGTAGTGGATGACCGCACCAGTATACGATGAACATAAAGAAGAGAGTAGTATCCAAGCGAGAGGGCTTGGACAATGATGAGGATGAGGTAGAGGATCTTCACGCCATGATGCAGATTGAGGATATCTTGCACGATTCATATGAGAGGAAAACCAGAGGTCATGGGTGTGGAACAAAAGAAGGTTCTCCATTCCAGATCTGAATTAATGTGGAACCCACAACCCCATGTGTGACTAATACATCTGAAGAAGAAAAAATGGTTAACCAGTAAGTGATTAGTGGTAGAAGAATTTTTACAAGCTGTGAGTCCAATGGAAACTCAATCAGAAGTGAATCTTCAACAAGTATAATTCAAGTAGCTACATCGCATAGAAGTTGTAGTACAACAAAATTCACAATGGCAAGTGTAGCATCCCCAACATCCAACTGGGTTATGCCATGTAAATATTTTCTAAATCTATATAAATTAAAACATATACACACAGAAAATATTGTGGAAATTTATATATATAACTTAAAACAGACAAATACATTCTACAAATGCACAAATTCATACAGAACAATAATAAAAATACACATGCAACACACACAGGAAAAATCCATAAAAATAAACACATAAATAATAATGAAACATGTAATTTAACACACAATTGACACTTATCTTGGTAAGAATATCACAAAATGCATGCATACCTTCCACGGGCCTCCCAGCCTTAGACCATGTTGCTCATCACTCTCAGCACTGGGTCACCCCCAAGATGGGACTAAACTCCACTTGGGTAAAGGGATTCCTAACTGTTGGGCTCTAAAGATCTCCTGAAACAACCTTATTTTTAACATTAATTTATCAACCCGAGGATTCATATTTTATCTCAAGAACATCATCAAATTCTATGCAGATAGATTGTAGAGGATAAAATCACGTAGCTAAAGAAAACCTAATTTTATCCACAATCAAGTTCCTCGAATGTTCATTTAAAGATTCTAAGATTAAGATATTACTTAACAGAATTGAAATCTAATTGCTAACATGCTATGAATGAAAAGGAACTAGCTAACCTGCTAAATTCATTTAACTGAAAAGAAATGATTGAATTTGAGTAAAGACTTGCAAAATTGACTATTAACTAGGAATTGAATTGCTAGAATGGAAATAGAAAACTATTCTAATAGAAATAAATTGCAATTGTAATCTAATCATAAGGAACAACAATCATAACTGAATGGAAAGGAACACCAATTATAACTTAAACTTAAAGGAACCGCAATTGTAACCTATTTGAAAGGAACAACTAATGCGAATCTTAAGTAAAAGGAACAACGTGTATGAAAACATGAGGAACTGTCAAGAAGAAAACTACAATAATGGAAATTGGAATCAACAATAATTAACACTCGAGAGATATCTATCTTCTGTATGCAAACCGTATGGAATCATTAACACACTTATGCCTCCATCTTAACTATTGTGAAAAGGAATGGAATCGTAAAACAGAAATCAAACTGATACAATTACAGCTGAAACAATAGCTCTTTTAGACTGGGCCCTTGGTCCTTAGAAGCACTGCTACAAGAAACTCAGTATATAGAAATGGTGAAAATGATCAAATCTTGTATTAACTTCATAGCTGGTACATTATTCACAAAAATGGCTTGTGCAAAGTAACTATGAGTCTGAATACTTGAACGTAATTCTTAGATTGTCTTTTAGGATCTATTATCCTCTATATATAGAATAATCTGAGTAAATGAATCCATCCTGAGGATCGGAAGATCCTCAGGATTGCTTTACTATTATAAATTTACAATATAGAAAACCGAATCATCTTTAAAACTGCTTTTGCACCAAAAGTCCTCAAACCTCCAATGGCTCATGCATCTTCAAGATATCCTTTTTTATTTCGGTTTTGACAATATTTAACCAATCCCGTAACAAAATCAAACAATTCCAACTGTATTTTAGAATTCATTCATCATGACTTCAGTAATATCACTAGAAGACATATTAATCATTTACTATTCTATTTATCCCTAATTAATAGAAAAGTCACTCAAGATTGTATCACAAACTATGTGAATAAGGAGGATATTTGTATCTTTTTCATAACCCAACATACCCCTCGGCTTACCTTCTTGCATGTCCTCATGCAAGTTGATATCTTACATGTAAAGCAGTGATGTTGTAAGGAGGGAAAGTTGGTTCAACAGGTCTCCTGAACCCATTACTTCTTTTGAGCTCTTCAAAAGCAGCATCCTTCCTTTTCTTGTTAATTTGATAATCCTTCAGATAACTTTCTAGAGGAAACCAGAGGATAGGGGGATTATACCTCCACCCAATCCAAGTAGGTCCTTCCTCCAGGAGCAGTCTAGAATACCTTTCTACGCTGTAGGTAGCTGCAAAGAAATTCCTAAACCTGAAGGGCTCCCTAATTTTGACTTCATTAGAGGATGCATCCCATCTCACCTTAGAAGCAGCAAGAGCTTCTTATTTGATTTATCTAAAGTATATGATTCCTAAACAGATAACCTTTCAATGGATGGGGGCTAGAGAATCTCTTACCCCCCCCCTCCTTTCCATAAAGGTTCTATGTTGCATAATGGTTGGAAAGGACTTGAGGGGTTCTCCTCTGATCCAGAGATTGAACCCTGTTTCCCTCTTTATAAAATTCTTGTGGGCCTTGCCCCATCTAACTTGGTTCTTAGTAAAGGATGGGAATGCCTAGAATTGAATATCTCCAATAAAGGGACCAGGGTTATTTTTCCTGTCATCTTCCAAGATGAAGTTATGGAAGTATAATTCACATAGAAAATACTGCACCTTTTCTTCCTGCTCTCTAAAACATGAAATGAACTCAGGGACAGTGGAAAATGTAATCGGCTTACCTGCTCCGATGGCTTTTACCCTTAACAATAGGTAATGTTCCAACAAGAATAGGATATAATTGGTGGCAGGGGCTCTACAATTGATTGCATCAGAGTAGACATCACAAATCTCCTTGATTTTCTCCAAAGATTTTTCAAATTGACTTTGCATTTTCTTATTCTTTTCTTGGGCTTTGGTGAGCTCAGCATATGTTTCACTTTCTGTTGCTGACATATCCTTTAGTTGTTTAACAACATTTTGATGTTCAGCCCTAGTGATCATTTCTTCTTTGGATTGAGTTCAGACTTGTTGAGCTTGTACCATCTCAGCCTTTAGCCTATCAATAACATCATCCTGTTCCCGAGACTGAGTTTCTCGATATTCTTCTATAGTGCCCATCTCATCTCTGGATTGAGTTAATTCTTGTTGAGCTTGTACCAGCTCTGTTTCCAGTCTATCAACGATAGCATTCTGTTCCTAATATTGGAATTCTAGATGTTCTACCATAGTCATCAATTCATTCCTACTTTGAATCAAGCACTGTTGGAAGTGTATCAATTCTTCCTCCAATCTCCTAATGGTGGGGTCTTGTTCAAGGGATTGAGGTATTTCCTCTGAGACTAGGGTATCTGTTTATACCTCGGCATCAACAGTTTCTGAAGGAATTACCTCCTCATTCTGAGCTACTGCATCCTCTACTGTTATCTCTTCAGGGTCTGTCTGTGTTCCCATAGAGTTTGTAGTGACCGTTCCTTTAGGAAGAGGGTTTCTTCCCTGCACTCTGGACCTTTTGTTTTTCTTTCTTTGGTGGACCTTATCTGCTTGTTCTAGATTCTTCCTCAATTCTTTAATAATTCCTCTAAGTTTTCCAACCTTTATTTTTAATGCTTCAACTCTTTTAACCTTTCTCTTTAACAACTTGTTCTCCTTTTTCAGCTTTCTAATTTTCTTATGGCTTTTGCTTGCTTTCTGTTTGTGTGGAGTCTCAAGGTCTTCCTTATTCTCATTAGCAGGTAGTTGTTGTTCTATTCCTTCCAAGTGATCTGTTTGTGCAAGAGGGCTTCTTGTCTTAGGATGTGGTTCTTCATATGTTGTGTCCTCAGGAAATGACATTTTGATATCAGGGAAATTTTCAGCAGGATTTGAAGAAGAGGCTCATTCTTGATATCTTTTTGATTTATTTCTGTCAATTGAGGCTCCTAAGCTCCCTAAAACCTGATATATTTCTTCTTCGTATCTTTTCAAACATTGTTCTGTCATATGCTCTGATGTTAGTTGGGTGTCTTCTTGACTGTTTCCCTGTGAAGTTTGTTTTGTATGCTCAATACCCTGGTCATTTTATTGTAAGGGTTGCTCTGTTGTGTTCTGAATTTCTTCAGGATTTCTTGTTCGTCTGTTTCTCCTCATTCTCTCAATGGGGGTTTTAGGAGCATCCATTTCTCTTTTTCTCTTTCTGGTTAGTGGCCCTGCTTGTGGGGTTTGAGACTTTGTTTGTGAGGTCTGAACATCTGTCATTTGAACAGGGTCTGCCTCGACTTCGGGTTGAGGAGGTGAAACTTCTATTTGGGCAGTGGCCTCCTCTCCCTATATCTCTTCATTTTCTTGTAATGGATTTTCATGACATAGTTCAGGTTGTTCCAATTGTAGAGGTTTATTGGCCCCAATAAGATTATCCCAGGTCAATTAGGTTTGACTCAGTGCCTTACTTACTATCAATTTAATTAATCCATGATGGATGATAACAGTAACAGGATCCTTGCACTTCTGTGTTCTTAAGGTAACCTCATGTAACATGGCATTTAGAAAGAAAGGTAGATTGATTACTAACTGTTGTTTGAATGCTACTAGCATTTTGAGGTGGCATGGTCGGATTACATCGTATTGTCCATCGCGGGTGATGTACCTCTGAATTACCCCTTCCAGTTATTTCCATGGTTCGTTGAGGGTGCTGGGGTTAATTCCCTTTCCCCTTTTGTCCAACTCTTCTCCCGGGTCTACGAAAGATTATACAGATTCTTTGAGCACTGTATATATTCCTGTCCATTGAATTCCCATGTTAGGGAGACTTGTAACCTCTGCTACAATTTATGGAGTAACTAGAATTCATATGTCCTGAACTATGGAGATTTCTCCCTACAAATTATGAAAGAATTCAAGCGTGATGTTTGTATTAGACCCTTGCAAATGGTTGAAGTACTCCATCCACCCTAAGCGGTGTAGGATTTATCTTGCCTACTATGTTACCTGTAGTAATGTTGGCTCCCTGTGCATGCTTCGACCACCCATATTTCTGTGAGAAAATAAGAACGACTATCATTCCTAGTTGCAAATTTGGTTAGACCATCTTGGAGGAATAATTGCCAAAAATAGAAAATATCAGCGAACAACATGTGTATAAGAATGTGGGTTTTCCATTTATTACAATCATTACATCTTATCAGAAAGAATGTCGAGCATCCACTCCTCTCATTAATGTAGAGGTCATCCTCGACCGTCAGCGTAGGCAGATGTAATGAGTGTAGGTATTTCCAGTGAGAGGTAATAAGTGTGTTGTCGCCGCCGATGGGGACTAATCATGTATAATTTTCAAAAATCACTTTAAATCGGAAATCATTAAACAATAGTACTCTTCTGTGGGAATTTAGAATTTATTATATCAATTCTCAAAAACTTTTTATGGAGAAATAAACCAAAATAAATTAAATATGTTCAGTTTTGTTTTTTTTTAATATTCCACATATCATAATATTGTTACTTTTCCCAAGTTATTGAGTATAACCGATATGATAGCCTTATTATTTGAGTAAAGGAAATCTAGAGGTACACATAAACTTGGCATTTTTGAGATAAACTTCCATACCACAAGCAGAGCCACTGCTTCCAGGAGGCGTCTATAGCCTCGGCAGGGTTATCTTTTAACCCATAGATGAGCCCATATCCTTAATAAATACTTGAATCATCTTTTCCCAAAAAATACCATTATCCTGGTTTGGTAGCCAGATGATGATAATGCCACTCACTAGAGTGTAACTTAAGTGAACAAGACAGCTCATGATGAGACCTCGTTTCCTTTGACAAAAGAAAATGTCAACGGCCACTACCCTGGTGTGGTAGACATAGTGGGAATGTCACTTAGGTTAGTATCCTATGATCATGGTAGGTTGGCTTGTGATGAGACCCCCTATTCTTTGTGGAATTTTTTTTATTACTTATCTTTATTTATTTATTTTTAAATATTTGAATCGTCTTTTCCCGAAAAAACACCATTATCCTGGTTTGGTAGCCAGATGATGATAATGCCACTCACTAGATTGAAACTTAAGTGAACAAGCCAGCTCATGATGAGACCTCTTGTCCTTTGACAAAAGAACATGTCAAAGGCCATTTCCCTGGTGTGGTATCCATAGTGGGAATGTCACTTAGGTTAGTATCCTATGATCGTGGTAGGTTGGCTCGTGATGCGACCCCCTATTCTTTGCAGGAAAAATTTTATTTCCTTTTNTTTTAGAGATGTATTAAGGGAGGCTCATCTACTTGTTAAGAGTAAGGGATGGTGTAAGGAAGTGTAAAGATGTCGAGTAAAAGTGTACTTAAGACTCTTTATAATGTGAAGGAAAAATATCATTCAGGTATATTTGTATGTATATAGGGAAAAGAAACAAATTATGGTGGTGACCGATTATGAACAAGGTTTAAGATATTTCGAAGAGATTAATCCAAAAAAATTTGACAAGGTATGGGAGATAATCCACAAAATAATGACAGATCGTTGTGATGACAATTAGAAATAGTGTTGGTGAAAATTATTTGATGAAAGGCATACCCCAAAGGAATGTCTAGCGTTTGAACAACAATGATAGAAAGGAACGACAATAAGGAAGAATGTAGGAGGAGTGGTAGTTGTTCCTTTTAAAGGAACAACAAGTTATGAGAAGGAACATCAGTCGTGCAAAGGAACAACAGTTGCAAGAAGGAACAACAGTCTCGAGAAGGAACAACAATTGTTCCTTTCAATTGAACAACAATCGTGTGAAGGAACAACAGTTGTTCCTTTCAAATGAAGAACAATCGCGCGAAGGAACAACAGTTGTTCCTTTCAAATGAACATCATTTGTTAATTTTTAACCATCTCAATGGATAATTTTGGAAAATTCCCCATGGAAACATTTGTTCTCTTCTTGAATCTAAGGTTGATTAGTCATCAACTAAATTCATTCAATTATTATGGGTCAGTTTATTTTAGAATCGAGTACGGGATGGTCTGTTGATGTCATGAGTTCATTATAGTTACCCTATTACTTCTGCGGAATACAACATATTCATTTTTCTGTGAAATATTGGGTCCATGTGATAGGATAAAGGAAGAGTGTGGAACAGAAAAGAGTGCTAATTGTGTTGATTACAATTATCCTCCCTATCTCTTCAAAAAATGAAAAGAAAAAGAAAAACTAATACTAAATGAAAAATATATACAATATGTATAGTGTCAACAAAATTCATCATTTATGGAGTTGGGGTGGTTGGGTTACCTTCCCAGCCAGCCAAAATTTGAACGGTAGGATCTTTACTTACTTCCTAGTAGAAAGATTCTTTTGAAGGCAGATGATGGTAAAGTCGTAGCCAGTGCCCATTAACCAGAAATGGAGATCCAGATCCATCGATGGTTCTTAAAATGACCATGCCATTATCATGGACTTCCTCAATTTCATATGGTCCCAGCCACCATGTCTGTAACTTTTCTAAAAAATCGTGAAATCTGGAGTCGTAGAGAAGCACCCAATCACCCTTCTTGAATGATTTATTCTTGATATGCTTGTTGTGCCAGGCCACTCTCTGTTGTTGAATAACAGTTGTGCACTCCATAATAGATAGACATGCTTCATCCAATTTGTTGAGTTGTTGAAGGCACTGTTTATGTGTCGATGTTAGATCCAGTCCAATTTCCTGGTCCATCCTTAGAGTTTTAATCTCAAACTCGATTGGGAACATGGATTCTTTTCCATAGACTAGGTGATAGGGAGAGTATCCAGTGGTGTTATGCCATGTTGTTTGATAATCCCATAAGGCATTTGGAAGCTCAGTATCCCAATTATGTCGGTTTGTTGAGATAGTCTTTGTCAGGATTGCCTACAGGACCTTATTTGTGCTTTCTACTTTCCTGTTTGCCTGTGGGTGATATGGAGAAGTAAATATGTGCTTAATATGATCATTTTCAAGGGTGGTGGTGATTCTATGAGCTGTAAATTGTGACCCCCCATCAGTGATTACTTCCCTGGGTGGTCCATAGCATACAAATAATTTGAACATAAATTTGATGACTACCTCTTTTGTTGCATTTGGTAGGGATTCTACCTCTACCTATTTAGTCATGTAGTCCGTAGCTACTAGAATATAGGCCTTATGACTTGACTTTGGATTGAAGGGGCTGACGAAGTCTAGTGCCCATATTTCAAATGGTTTTGTGACTATTTGTTCTTTCAAGGGAATTTCATCAACCTGACCTGGTTTTCCCATATGTTGACAGTTGTCGCAGGTCTGAATGTATTTCTTCACATCTCTAAATATTGAGGGCCAATAGTAACCCATCTGTAAAATTTTGTGTCCAGTTCTGCGGTCTGCAAAATGCCCACCATAGGGTTTGTCATGTCCCTCCTTTAGTATGTCATAGATTTCATCATCTCGTACGCATCTGCGGATCTGGAGATCAGCTCCTGTGTGGAAGAGATATCCTCTGATCCAAGCGAATCATGCGCTACGCTGGATGATCAGTTTTATTTCCCTTGATGATAGATGTGCCAGTAATCTTCCCACTGCCAGATAATTTTCCACATCAGTGTACCAAGGTGGCTTTGTAGTAATGGAAAACAGATGCTCATCTGGAAATTGATCTTCAACTGTTAAGGAGTCATCTATTTTGGGTATGTGGGATAGGAAGTCTGTGACAAGATTTTCTCTCCAGGGTCGATCTTTGATGGTGATGTCAAATTCCTTCAAGAGTAATAACCACCGAGTGACCCGTCCATTAGTGATCGGTTTATTAGCTAGATATCTAATAGCAGAATGATCAGTATACAGAATAACGGGATAGCATGTTATATAATGACGAAATGTATTGATGGTGTGTATAACAGCTAAAAATTGTTTTTCTGTTACTGTATAAATAAGTTCAACTAGAGTAAGATTCTTGCTAATGAAATAAATAGTGTAAGGTTTCTTGTATTCTTCCTATCCAAGGACGGCACCTATGGAAATATCTGATGTATCGGTGGAGATGTGAAATGGTATTTTCCAATTTGGTCCCCTCAACACTGGTGTTGTCGATATCAACTTCTTGAGTCCTGAAAATGCCACATCACACTTGTCAAACCACTGAAAATCCACATTACCAGTCAGAGCATGTAAAGGTGTAGCGGTTCTTGAAATTTTTTCCATAAATCTACGATAGTATCCAAAAGCGCCAAGGAAACTACATACCTCTGTTTGTGTGTGTGGTGTAGGTAAATTAATAATTACCTCTATTTTTGTTGGATCTACTCTAATTCCATTTGCAGAAATATAATGCCCTAGTACCACACCTTCTGTCATCATCATGTGACATTTTTCATGGCTTAAACATAACCTGGTAGAAATGCATCATTCCAGTACCTTCTCCAGATTATTCAGTGCTTGGTCGAAGTTGTCACCATAAGGAGTGAAGTCATCCATGTATAATTCAATCCCTTCACTGATCAGGTCGTTGAATATGCTCAGGATGGCCCTTTGGAATGTGGTTGGAACGTTACATAGTCCAAAGGGCAATACTTTGTATGAAAAGGTACCCCAGGGGTAGGTGAATGTAGTTTTATCTTGATCTTTTGGGGTGATATGGATTTGATTGTAGCCACTAAAACCGTCTAGAAAAGAAAATAATTTATTTCCTGCCAGAGTATCCAAGGCCTGATCGATGAAAGGTAAGGGGAAATGATCCTTTTGAGTGGCTTTGTTAAGTTCCCTGTAGTCAACACAAATCCACCATTTCCCATTTTTATTTGGGATGATCACTAATGGGGAAACCCACTGACTATCTGAGATAGGCTATATAAAATCGACATCCAACATCTTTTGTAATTCTTCCTTAACAAAATCCATGAGATGGGGATTCAGTCTTCTCTATGGTTGTCGGAGAGGCCAAGCATCCTTTTAAATATAAATGTGGTGTGTGCAGAGTTGCGGTTCAATACCTTTCATATCAAAATACTCCCATGCAAAATCTTGTTGGTATTTGGAGAGGACTTGAATTATCTTTTGTTGTTGTTGTTCATCTAGATTAGCATTGATGTTCAGAGACTTCCCTGGTGAAATCTCGACAGATTTGCTGTTATGAATAGCTGTAGTTGGAATTTGTTGTTCCATAAATCTTCAAGCGGGTCTCCCTGTGATTCACAGTCTAGAACATCTTGGAGCATCTGGCAGGTTGGATTACTCATAGTGGTTGGGCTATTAATAAACCCATTGATTACATCATCCTCTAGATGGTTTTTAAGTATGAGGGATTCTTCTAGCGTGAGAGGGGCTTGTAAATCCTTTTCTGGATATTGTGGTGGTGGAAATTGTGGATATACAAAAGTTGGGCTTGGCTTGGCAAGAGGATATAAGAAGATATTCTTTATGACACCTCCTCTAGGAATTTTCATATTACCTGTTCGGAATCCTATGTACGCATATGTGGTTGTGAGCCATGGTCTGCTTAGTATCAATGGATTCCCTTCAAGTCCACTTCTTGGGTTGATGATGAGAAAATCCACCGGATATTCCCAAGAGTCAACGAAGATGGCTATATCATGTAATGTGCCAACTGGTCGAACCACCGATTGATCTGCTAATTGTAACATAATTGCAGTGGGTTCGAAGGAGTCAAAACCCATGGTATTGCAGGTTTCCATAGTCAGGATGTTGATGGCCACTCCTAAATCAACTAGTGTATTTGGAAAAGAACAGCCCTGAATCTGAACTGTTACTATGGGATTTCCTGGATCTGCATATTTGATTGGTTCTTGTCTACCAAGAATTAGATCAGACAGGGCTTCTACTACATGAACTGTCGATGAGGAATTTTTTATCTTCCTAACATGCTTCCTTCCACATAGTTCCTTGATTGTTTTCGCGTAAATTGGAATATCTTGTAGTGCCTGGAGGAGTGGAATCTTGACATATAAATTCTTGAGTTCCCCTACAATGTCAAAGTTGGGATATTCGGTAGGTTTTGCTATCGTCAATATTTCGGGGAACAGAGTGGAAGGAGTTGCATCCTTATAAGGATTATGTGATTCGAATTTGTTTCCCCCATGATCGATTTCTTCTGTTATTACCACAGTCGAGGATGTTATTGCTAGTTTTTTTTCATTCTCCTTCTCTTTAGAAACATTATTTTCTTCAGGAGAGATTATACACCCCGATCTCAACCGGAGTTCATTGCACCCTACCGAGTTGGCTTCCCCTTCACCGTTCTCCATAATTTGGACGAGCTGAGCTGGTCTATTATTAGGATTTGGGTGAGGTTGGGCTGGTAATTGGGGGCACAATTGTGATTGAGGGTTTTGGGGAAATTGGAGTGGAGCTTGAAACGTGGGTTGGGTTTGAGGGGCCATTCCCATGGCTTGATTGTTTATCCCCATGGGGCGCTGCCAATTCTGGTTCCAATTTGGGTTTTGGGCAGTCGTATTGGGCCACTATGAAGGGTAGGGGTTATTTGAATTTTTCCAGGGTGAGGTGGGATATTGTGAATTAGGCCAGGTAGAGTTTGCAGTTGGTTGATTCTGCCAGACAGGATTTGCACCGGACTAGTTTGGCCAAGTGGGATTTGCAGGTGGGTATTGGTGGGGCTGCCAGTTCTGATTAGTAAATTGTTGGCCCTGCCATGCATTACCATAATTTTTCTACTGATTATACTGTCCAAGAAAGAGAGAGGAAGGGTCTTATAGTGTATTTGAAGGTCGGTTCTCCCATTGACAACGTTGAGCCATCAGATATAATGAATTTTCTTCTTCTTCCACTTCTCTAAAGAAAACTTTCAGTCCAAGGAGCGATGGGCATTGTTCTGTGCCATGATCCTTGGTGAAAATAGTGCAAACCCGAACCACATCCAAAGGACAATCCCTTGGACCATGTTTTCTTCTACATCTATGGAAAAATATGGCCAAAGTCTGTTCTACTTCTATTTTTTTCTGTTTGGCCTGCAATACATCCAATTGTGTAGTCAGAGTGCTCAGAATATCTGTTTTGAAATTTTCTAAGAGATTACCAATTTTATCTCGTGTGACACCCTCACTTGTAGTATTGTTACTTCTAGTGAGAGAAGTCTGCATTCCTGATCTGGTCCGTGTGCTTCCTCGTGAGCACCTGATACACAATTGAATGATGGTATCATAAGTTTCTTGATAAATGTCACCCTTTCCCATTAGATTCAATGTTTCTACCCATTCATCTTTCATACCCTTAATCAGAGTTTCCTTAAGTACTTCACCTGGTAATGCACCATAGGGTGATCTTCGTAAATTATACTGAAATCTCTCAACATATTCTTCTAATGGTTCATTTTCTTTTGCAATCATTTGAAATATTTCATCTTTTAAGTCTCTGGTTCTACAATAAACCTGATATTTTATCAAGAAGGCCTGTTTAATCTCATCCCATGAGTTTATAGTTCTACCCCCTAATCCCATAAACCAATGTAGAGATGCTCCTTTCAAAGTGGAGGGGAACAATTTTAATTTTTGGGTTTCAGAGTTGTAATCATACCCTCTACATAGGACATCAAATTCAAATAAGAATGCGTCTAGGTCTTCTAAGATCAATCCATGAAAGGTCGGCAGGTTTTGTAGGGGAATTGCCTTCATGGGGGCATTGGCAATTGGATCAAATATTGGATATTCTAATGTGGAATTATGGGGACGTTGTTGATTTGGTTGTGCCATTTGATTGAAAATGTACCGAAAATCTTCAAGTATTTCTTGATCTAGGTATTTTATTCGAGGTATTTGTTTATCTAACCCTCTAGGGGATTTGATTGCACTCCCTCTATCTGGGATTTCAGGTATGCCTTCTCATTTCTTAGGAGATTCAAGATCAGGGGGTGGTAATGGATCTTCCTTGGCAACCCCACTGGTTTCTCCTTCCCCTTCCTTTAGATTACAAGAATTTCCATCTTATAACGGGGTGAGAGGTGGAAGATTTGTGCTCTGAAAGTTTTCTTAGTCCCTTCAGTTTTGCTATGAATCTCAGCGTGGGTTGTAGTTGGTGAGACTGCTTCCTGAGGGATTCAGGTAGATCCTTTCCTAGGTCCAACCGAAGCTTGAGATTCAGCTTTTAGGATGATGTCGTCTATGAAATTTCTTCTCCCAGGGAGCATCGAGCCCTGGGATTTGGTAATTTTTGGTGGGAGTTTTGGTTTTTCAAGATCTTTCTTCTTAGTCATACACACTTCACACAAAAAGAAATTCAAGAAATAAAACACCTATGCAACCTCTTAATTCATCAACTGGAGGTAGGCATTGGCATAAGCATCTTACTTATTGCCTGTGTAGGTTCTTACCTTCCGTCTTCAATACCTTTTCCTCACAAGGCACAATCTATGCTACCTTTGACATTCTCCCTGGAAATGGTGCCAAAATGTTGGGCTCTAAAGATGTCCTAAAACAGCCTTAGTTTTAACATTAATTTATCAACTCAAGGATTCGTCTTTTATCTCAAGAACATCAGCAAAGTCTATGCAGATAAATTGTAGAGGCTAAAATCGCGTAGCTAAAGAAAACCTAAGTTTATCCACAATCAAGTTCCTCAAATGTTCATTTAAAGATTCTAAGATTAGGATCTTACTTAACATAATTGAAATCTAATTGCTAACATGTTGTGAATGAAAAGGAACTAGCTAACCTGCTAAATTCATTTAACTGAAAAGCAATGATTGAATTTGAGTAAAGACTTGCATAATTGACTATTAACTAGGAATTTAATTGCTAGAAAGGAAATAGCAAACTATTCTAATAGAAAGAAACTGCAATTGTAATCTAATCGTAAGGAACAACAATCATAACTGAATGGAAAGGAACAACAATTGTAACTTTAACTGAAAGGAACAACAATTGTAACCTATTTGAAAGGAACATCTAATGTGAATATTAAGTAAAAGGAAAAACATGTATGAAAACATGAGGAACTATCAAGAAGAAAACTACAGTAATGGAAATTGGAATCAACAATCATTAACACTCGGGAGATATCTATCTTTTGTATGCAAACTGTATGGAATCATTAACACACTTATGCATATGTCTTAACTATTGTGAAAAGTAATGGAATCGTAAAACAGAAATCAAACTGATACAATTACAGCTGAAACAATAGCTCCCTTAGACTGGGCCCTTGGTCCTTAGAAGCACTGCTACGAGAAACTCAATATATAGAAATGGTGAAAACGATCAAATCTTTTATTAACTTCATAGCTAGTACATTATTCACAAAAATGGCTTGTGCAGAGTAACTCTGAGTCTAAATACTTGAACATGATTCTTAGATTGTCTTTTAGGATCTATTATCCTCTATATATACAATAATCAGAGTAAATCAAGCCATCCTGAGGATCGGAAGATCCTCAGGATTGCTTTACTATTATAAAGTTACAATATAGAAAACTGAATCATCTTTAAAACTTCTTTTGTGAAAAAAGTCCTCAACCTCCAATGGCTCATGCATCTTCAAGATATCCTTTGCTATTTCGGTTTTGATAATATTTAACCAATCTTGTAACAAAATCAAACAATTCCAACCGTATTTTAGAATTCATTCATCATGACTTCAGTAATATCACTAGAAGACATATTAATGATTTTCTATTCTATTTGTCCCTAATTAACAGAAAAGTCACTCAAGATTGTATCACAAACTGTGTGAATAAGGAGGATATTTGTACCTTTTTCATAACCCAACACTAACCAAGATGATGTATCTCAGATAATAGGAAAGACTTCGTGACAGGTGGCAATTCAAACTAACAGTCCACGGTCCCTCATTCCCCACATCCATGTCCCACCCCAGGAAGCATTCCTCTTCTCTGCTCAATAGTCCTTCGGCTGCCCCACTTCCTTTCTGGGCTTCAGCAACAGGCCAGACAGGAAGTGTCAGAGTCCTGTAGTTGCAGTTTGGCACCTTTGGGAAATCAATTCCCAACAATTCTCTCACCTAGAGAAAATTTCTCATGGGACTGACAACCCGCCTCTTCAGTCCAGCTCCTAAGCTAACCACGTATGGGTACGGGTACAAGTACAAGTATGGGTATGGTATTGGTTTGGGTACGGTACATGTGAAATGATAGTAAAAGAAGGGTACGGTGGACAACTTAATGAGTCTCTGAATGATGATGGAATGAATGGGGAAATGAACTAAGTCCAAACCATATGTATGCATGTTCCCAAATTGACACTTACATGTTGAGAGTTACTTCAAATCACTTGCCCCCATCCTTAGAACTTAGGATAAAATAATTATCCATACTTTATACTTTAAGGAATATTAATATAATATTCCTTTTTGGCTTAAGCTCCCTATCTTATCCCCTTATCCTTAAATTTTAACCCCCCCTTTCCCTAACTAGTGTAATTTAGTCTCCCATACTATTTTATTGTGGTCGGTCTACACACAACGATGTATTATATTAATGAAGAGACATATAAAAAAATAGGCTCACTGGCCTTTAGCATCTAGGCTCTCTGGCCTAATTCAAAACATAAGCCTCCTAGCTTATAATAACTGGCTCACCAGCCTATACAAAACATCATATACACAAAGGGTCCCTAGCCTCAAAATCGCATGCACTTAAGTTTGTTGCATGCGATATATTGGAATTGCACACTTCATCATTTTAGTGCGCAGTACATGTGCACACTATACCATGAAAGGTGCATGCAAAAATGATATCAAACAACTCACCAGCTTAAGTACATTTTCATTTACTTTTACAATTGGGGTTCGGCCTAGGGGTATTACACTCCCCTCCCCTTATTTATTCACTATCCTCAGTGCAATATATACACATATACAAACAAAATTTCAAAAATCCTCAAAACGATGTGGGATTCTGCCTGCATAGCATCTTCATGCTCCCAAGTTTCCTTGGGACCGTACCAGGAACATTGGACCTTTACAAGCTCTGTGGATTGATTCTGGAGATGTTTGATTTTCCAGTCCAGAATGTGTACCGGATGTACTTGGAAAGTGCCTTCTTGCTCCACCTAAATCACATTCCAATCAATAACATGATTATCATAAGGTATATATTTCTTAAGCAATGATACATGAAATACATTATGAATGGTCATTGATGTAGGTAAGGGAAGCATTTATTCTATAGGCCCAATCCTCCCTAGTATTTCAAATGACCCATAATAGTGAACTGCCAACTTTGAGCAATTTCCCAACTTTGGGGAACTTCTATCGACCTTCACTTTCAAGAATACATGGTCCCCCACTTTAAATTCCCTATGATTTCTACCCTTATCATCATAGATTTTATGTCTGTCTTGGGCAACCTTTAAATTCTATTTTATTTTCAACATTTTCTCTTCCATTTCCCTAAGTAATTATGGCCCAACCACTACTCTATTTGTTGGGTTATCCCAGCTTACCAGTGTGTTGCACCTTCTACCATAAAGTGCCTAAAATGGGCTCATCTTTAGAGATGCTTGGTACCCATTGTTATAATAAAACTCTACTAAGTGTAGGTAGTCTTCCCATTTTGATGGTTTATCCATCACATACATCCTCAACATATTCTCAATCACTTGATTCACCCTCTCTATTTGTCCATCTGATTCTGGATGATAATTTGTGCTAATATTCAAATTTGTTCCAAATCCCTTAAATAATCCTTTCCAAAATTTTGATGTAAATTTTGGATCTCTGTCAAACACAATTGTCTTGGGTATACCATGTAATCAAGAAATTTATCTCATATAAATATCGGCAATGTTGGCTTCCTTGTGAGTGAGATTTACTAGAATAAAATGGGAATCTTTAGTAAGCGTATCCACCATTACCATGATAGAATCATGTTGCTTGTTTGTTCTGGGCAGTTTAGTGATGAAATCCATTGTTACAACTTCCAATTTCCACTTAGGAATGGGTAATGGCTGTAGCAAGCCAGTTGGGTGTCTATGCTCATCCTTGACCTTTTGACACTCCAAACATTTGGAAATAAAATCAACAACTTATTTCTTCATTCTTGGCCAATAATATTGGCGCTTGACAGCTGCAATAGTTTTATGATAACCTGGGTGCCTAGCATAAGGTACATTATGCATTTCTCTCAATATCCGATTTTTCAATTCCTGGGAATTTGGTACATAAATTATGCCCATGTACATGAGAATTTCATCATTTTCTAGCTTATAGTCTTCAATTTGTTGCTGCAAGATACCTTGTTGTAATTTTACCACTAATTCCTTGTATTGCAAATCTGATTTTTCATCCTCCAAAATTCTATCTTTAAAATCTGATTGGTACATGTTAATGGTTGTAGCATGCAACTCATGCACTCTTCTACTGAGTGCATCAGCCACTTTTCTCTATTTCCCTTTGATATGCTTTATATCAAAGTCATATTCACTGAGAAATTTTAACCACCTACTTTGTCTAGCATTTACATTTGGATGATCAAATAAATATTTCAAACCATTGTGGTTTGTCATCAACTGAAACCTTTTCCCCATGAGGTAGTGCTTCCACTTCCTAAAGGAATGCACTATGGATTCCAACTCCAAATCATGATTGGCATAGTGCATTTTATGCTCCTTCAACTTCCTTGATTCATAACATACAACAAACCCATTTTGACTGAGGACTCCACCAAGTCCTTATTTACATGCATATGTGCATACAATGAATTCGTCATTTGGATCTGCAATCCTTAGTATTGGAGTACTTCTTAATAATTGCTTCAAGTGTTGGAAACCCTTTTCACAATTCAATGTCCACTGAAACTTCACACCCTTATTTTGCAAGGAAGTGATTGGGTGTGCAATCTTTGAGAATCCTTCAATAAATCTTCCATAGTAGCCTGCAAGGCCCATGAATGATCTGACCTCTATCACATTATTTGGTGTTGACCATCCTCTAATGGCTTCTTTATTCTCAAGATCCACTTCTATCCATTCCTCTGAAATTAAATTCCCTAAATAATGAATTTTCTTATGATAAAATGAGCACTTGCTCAATTTGGCGTACAACTAATGCTCCCTTAATACTTGTAATACCATCCTCAAGTGTTGTTCATGCTCTTCCTTTGACTTAGAATATATAAGAATTCCATCTAAAAATACAATGACAAACTTATCTAAGTATTCTTTGAAAATACCATTCATTAAACACATGAAGACAACTGTTGCATTTGATAACCCAAATGGCACCATTGTGAACTCATAATGACCATACCTTGTTTTGAAAGTAGTATTTTTGATGTCTTCTTCTTTAATTTTTACTTGATGATAACCTGACCTAAGATCATTCTTGGTGAAACAAATTTCATCTTTCAACTGATCAAAGAGGTCATCAATCCTTGGAAAATGATACTTATTCTTCATAGTTACCTTGTTCAACTACCTGAAGTCAATGCAAAGTCTCAATGTTACATCCTTTTTCTTCAAAAATAATATTGGGGAACCCCAAGGTGACACACTTGGTCATATATACCCCTTCTTTAGAATCTCTTCAAGTTGCATTTGCAATTCCTTCAATTATGTTGTACTCATCCTGTAAGGGTTCTTGAATACTGGAGCTACTCCAGGCATCAAATTTATGGATAAATAAATGTCTCTTTTAGGGGGTAATCCTGGTATTTCCTTAAACACATCTTCAAATTCTTTTAGGACTACATAATCTTCAATATTTGACACCTTATCTTTAGGTGTCTCTTCCATATTTGTTGTAAATATTTAACACCCATTTTTGTAACATTTCTTCAGTTGCAATGCTGAAATTTCTCTAATGGTTATTGCCCTGGAAATTCCGTGCATTGTCCTTAGGTTCCCTTCCTCATCTAAGCAAGTAAATGCCTTGTTATGATAGTCTAGGATAGCATGATGTTGGTCCAACCAATCCATCCCATTTAGACAGTCATAGGAACCTAAAGGAAATATGTTCAAATCTTCCCTAGTGTTCAATCCATTCATGTCCATAAGACATGACTTAACCGTCTCATTAACTTTTATTTTGGCTTTGGTAGTCAGTTGCACCAACCAAGATTTTCCATGCTTGCTTCTTGGAAAATGAAAAGTTTCCACCATCTTAGGATCTATATAACTATGACTATCACCTGAATCATTAAAAATAGTAATGGTTTGGTTGTTGATCATACCTTCCACTTCAATCATATGTGACTGATACTATGCTTGTTTGTTGTACAGGGATGCATAGATCCTTGGTACATTTATGCCCATGTCCTCCATTGTTTCATCTTTCTTTACATTGTGAACAGTCCTCACTTTTTCACCTCTGTGAGGAAAATATCTATACATATGATCTCCTTTACAACCTCAACATTGAATAGGTGGTTGCCTTGGCCTTTTCCCCCCTATCTCAATCATTCTAGGTTCTCTAGACATTGGTTGTCCCTGTGGACTATTTATGATGAATGGTGGCTTAGTCCCCTTCTTCCTCTGATCCATATTGAATTTATTCTTGTCTTCAAAAGATTTTTGGAAAGTTGGCCTTTCTTTTTTCTGATCATATAGGCATTTAGCTCACCTTATGGTCTCCTCCAATGTTTTGGGATCATCATATTGTATTTTTTCACTAATGAATTATGGAAATACACTCAAATACCTTTGAATCTTAATTTTCTCATCCTTGATGGAAGAAACATACTTCAACAGTTCTAAAAACCTTCTTTCATATTCATCTATGGTCATACTCCCAAGTTTGAGTTCAAATAACTCTTTCATTTTCTTGTCATAGTATCTCTTAGTCAAATATTTCTTTTCAAAATACTTCTTGAATTCCTTCCAAGTAACATTTTTCTCTTTAATGTGTTGAACTTGCACAAGATGATCCCACAACATGGATTCCTTTCCCTTGATTTGATAGATGGAAATTCTTCCTTCTGCATGAGAAGAATAATTATGAATTGAAAATTCTTTCTCATGCCCAGCAGCCATGTCTTTGCATCTTCATCCTTCTTGTGCTCACCATCAAATATAGGAGGTTTGATTTTGTTCATTTCTCCTCATAGCTCATCCACCCCAAACCTCTTATACTTCCTGACATGGGATGGATTTGATTTGTTGTGTTATCTCTTATTGGAATGCCTCAGGGAATGATGGTGATGTTTTATAACACTTCTTGTTCTTGTTTTCTCACCAGGATACCTGTGACTTCCTGATTTTCTTGAGCCACTCTCCTTATCCAATTTCTTTTCTATTCTATTCAAGATTTGCATTAAATTCATGTTGATTTCCTCCTACTACTCCTTGGCTCTCATAATCATTTCATTATCATATTTATGGATTTGGACATCCTTCTGCAAAGTTTTAATGGTCTCTACCATATTCATGTTTTCATCCCTTCCTTCTCCATGTTCATTGGAGTTTGTTCCTTCAATGCCCATATGGAAATCCATCCCTTTGATCTCATATTCTTGGATGTAATCCCAATGTGAATATTCCATTCCTATGCAATATGTGTTGATCCTTATCCAATCTATTTGTTGTTAACTCTAAAAAATGTGCATCCAACAGAACTTTGTCAGGCTAACCGTTTCAACAATTTCATGAAAATATGAACCATTCTGGTTCAATAATGAATCAGAATTATTTCTTCTTATTTCCTGACAATTGAATTCCCAGATCAATGTTATGGGTGAATAATTATATTCTATTTACCAATACCTTTCAAATGCATGCTTCCATTCTCAATTCTGAGTCTTGAGCAGAAAGTTATGGTTATTTGAAAATTGTCCATTAATTTTTATGTTCACTCTTCAACTTGGTGCAATTCTGTTTTGTAATTATGCATTTTTCAACCTAATCCGTTGGATTTTTATTAGGAGATAAATTTGGTTTCTTCATATACATATTTTGGATAGTCTTTCCAATTTTCACCTCTTTCTGGGTTCTGGGATGCTAGTTACAACCTGCTGAAGTTCTAGGCCAATTAGTGTTTTTGGTCTGGAATGCTACATGTACCTTCTTTTCCATCTTAAACATTTTTACATGCCTAAAATTTTAATTCAGCTCTAGGACTATTTTCGATGGTTCAATATATTTCCATAGACTTCTCATGTGCCTCAATCGGATTACATAGCAGAAATTTATGGCCCTTTGAAGTTAGTTGAGTCTTATAATTTACCCTACACTATTTGTCATGTAACTTCCTCATAAGAGCTATGTTTGACGAACGGTTTACACCATTAGAAATATCTCTTCGATCTCTTTCATTTAATATGAAAAGATAGAGTGTACCTTGGTACATTCTATTCTTAGGGTTTTTGAGTAGCTAAAAATGTTGTTTAGGGCCTCAAAAACGTGTTGCAAAAAGATGACCTTCAAACAGTACAAATGTCGCATAAATTCACCGGTTTTATGTTGTTGTACACCATCCAAACGAATTTGCATGCACAAATTTGAACATGTAAACCCATATTTAGCATGCGTAGAAACACCATAAGGTAGCGCATGCCCCACGCACCTATAACCAATGTGGATCACTTCTTTGTCGTGCCAATAATTGGTGCACGCTACTTTTGTGTCGCGCACCAATATCCACCATGCACAATTTTGTTTCATGCACTAATATTTGTTGCAAGTAATTTTTGTGTTGCGCACTAATATTTTGTGCGCATTGCACTCTACGCGTTGCACCATGCCAAATTTTAGTACGCCCCCACCGCGCACCAGTACTTCGCGCACACCATTAATTAAATTGTCGCACGACAACATATATGCACATTGTGCGTGCACCAACAAAATTCCTTTGCGCTTTGTCAATACTATGCACACCACAAAGGCCATTATTATGTGTGTGCACACTGTGCATGCTAGTATTACGCATGTGCCACTCAATCTACACCGCGCAATGCTAAATTTAGTGCACACACCCGCGCACCAATATTTTCTGCGAATTACCACTTTGCACCGCACAGGGCCAAATTTAAGTGCGCACACCCGCACACCAATAATTTTCTTGCATTACCACTCTGCATCGCACAGTGCCAACTTTAAGTGTGCACACCTACGCACCAATATTTTTTGTGCATTACCACTCTACATCGTGCAATGCCAAATTTAAGTGCGCACACCCGCGCACCAATATTTTCCATGCATTGCCACTCTGTACCGCGCAACAAAAAAAATTTAGTGCACGTAGCCACGCACCCTTATTTTCCACACATCATAAGCTTTTCACAACACATCATGCATTTTTAGTGCACACACCTGCACACATTCATTTTCATGCACATCAATTCCTTGTGAATACCGCTGCAGAAAATGGGGCTTTTGCCAAAAAAATTCCCAATTTTCACCATAGACATTCTACAACTATGAATTTTTTTCAATTTCACCCCGATAACACCAATTCAACCTCTGCAACAACAAATCATTGTTGGTTGACATTCTTGGAACGAATTTTTCCCAAACTCAATTCACGAATTGAGAATTTTAATCAACTAATATCGCTCCATCTGTCATGGCTTCCATGTAACTTCAAATTTGACCAATTCCAGGTCTGAATTTGATACAACAGATATTAAATTAAGAATATTTCACTACTTGGCCAAATTTATCAATTTTCCCATGAATTTAACAACAAAAATTGGGGCTTTTGCCCAATTCCACGCAATGGCTTCTAATTTTTACCATGGACGCTCTGTAACTTGAAATGTTCCCACTTAGAAATCAAGTCTCTGTGAAATTTCACTTAAAATCAACTTGCTTGGCCCATCCAGGCTCAGTGTTGAAAATTGGAGCTCTGATACCATATTGTAGCATCCCCAACATCCAACTGGGCTATGCCACGTAAAAAAATTCGAACTATATACAAATTAAAACATATACACACACAAAATATTGTGTAAATTTATATATCTAACTTAAAATAGACAAATACATTCTGAAAATGAACAGATTCATACAGAACAATAATGAAAATACACATGTAGCACACACAGGAAAAACCCATAAAAATAAACGCATAAATAATAATACTACATGTAATTTAACACACAATTGACACTTATCTTGGTAAGAATATCTCCAATTGCATGTAGACCTTCCATGAACATCCCAGCCTTAGACCACGCTGCTCATCACTTTCAGCAGTGGGTCACCCCTGAGTTGGGAATAAACTCTACACGGGTAAAGGGATTCCTAACTAGGCTGATGTATCTCAGACAACATGAAAGACTCTTCCATAGGTACCAACTCAAACTAGCAGTCTATAGTCCCTCATTCCCCACATTCTTGTCCCACCCCAGGAAGTGTGCTCCTTCTCTCCTCAAAAGTCCTTCGGTTTCCCCACTTCCTTTTCGGGCTTCAGCAATAGGCCAGACAGGAAGTCTTAGAGCCCTGTAGTTGTCATTTGGCTTCTTCGAGAAATCAATTCCCAACAATTCTCTCACCTAGAGAGAATTTCTCATGGGCCCGACAACCCGCCTCTTCAGTCCATCTCCTAAGATAACCAAGTGCAGGTATAGATATAGGTACAAGTACAGGTATGGTATTGGTTCGGGTACGGTATGGTATAGGTACAATGATAGTAATAGAATGGTATGGTGGACAGTTGAATGAGTCTCTGAATGATGATGGAATGAATGGGAAAATGAATTAAGTCCAAACTATATGTATGCATGTTCTGAACTTGACACTTGTCATGTTGAGAGATACTTTGGCCCACTTGTCCCCATCCTTAGAACTTAGGATAAAATAATTATCCATACTTTATACTTTAAGGAATATTAATATAATATTCCTTTTTGGCATAATCTCCCTAGCTTATCCCTTTATCCTTAAATTTTATCCCCCCCTTTCCCTAACTAGTGGAATTTAGTCCCCCATACTCTTTTATCGTGGCCGGTCTACACGCAGCGATATATTATATTAATGATGAGACATATACAAAAATAGGCTCACTGACATTTAGCATCTAGGTTCTATGGCCTAATTCAACACATAAGCCTCCTAGATTATAATAATTGGCTCACCATCCTATACAACACAACATATACACAAAGGGTCCCTTGCCCCAAAATTGCGCGCACTTAAGCTTGTTGCACGTGGTATCTTGGAATGTGCACACTTCATCATTTTAGTGTGCAATACATGTGGGAACTATACCATGAAAGGTACATGCAAAAATGATATCAAGAAACTCACCATCTTAAGTACATTTTCATTTACATTTACAATTGGGGTTCGGCCTAGGGGTATTATAGCAGGAGAACATCCAATTATTAGGTTACCAAAATTATGAGGGGACAGATCAGATGACCCAGAAAAGAATTTGTTTATCTATGAAAATATATGGGTAGCAAAGCAGATCATAGACGAAGATACAAAGGTTTCACAGTTGGCAATCACATTCAAAGACAACACATTAGATTGGTACATGGGTTTCGCAAAAATAATCCAACGGGAACGCCTACAATTGTAGCAGAGGTAATGAGACAATTAATAAATGAATTTTAGAAACCAAGCTCAGAGGACTAGTTCATGAATGAAATGATAGAGATAAAGAACAAACCAGGAGAATCATTATGGTAGGTGGACCAGAAGTTCAAGGGGCTAAAAGGTAAGTTAATTACCCTATTACTGATATGCAACATAGACATTTATTTGTTAACTCTTTATTTCCACACTTGAAGTATCCTTTGAGGAAGTAGAAATTCCAAAGTCAGGTTGAGGCTCTGCAAGTATCCTTACAGTTAGAGGAAAATCAATACAAGCATATAGATCTAGCTATGGAAGAGATGAGACAAGATCTGAAGAACTTAACATTTCAGTTGAATCAGAATAAAAGTAAGTAGAAAAGGGAAGATGTCTAGTGTACAATGTGCGGGACATAAGGCCATCATAAAAATGAGTGTCCTTTATTTGTGCAGAATATTGGAGTGGGTATGCCAATCCCTTTATTTTCAGGAGGACCATGGTGTGAGATTTGTAAAACACATGGGCATGATCCCTATCATTTCCCCCTGGTGCAGAAGTATCAAACACTACCAAAGAGTACATTTTGTAATTTTTGTAAGTCAATTGAACATGAAGACAAGGACTGCAGAACCTTAGAGATGATGAAAGAAAGGATTTCAGATACATAAAGGGTGCAATATGAACACACAACATGAATACTTGCATAGAAGCCACAGTATAACAATGAGAAATAACCACATTATAATATCCCACAATAGTTTCAATCAAAACCATAGTAAAACAATGCACAACAATTTCGAGCACCATCGCAGCAGTGTGCAGCACCACCACAATACAATAATGTGTAGTCGCAATACAATCAAGGATCGCAATATAATACACCAGACATAGATAATAAAGGAAACAAAGGAGGCTTCATAGGAGGAGGTCGTGGAGGAAGAGGCTTTAGAGGAGGTCCAGGAACAGTAGTGTGTCACAGCTATTAGAAACCAGGGCACTATGACAGATATTATCCACAACCACCTGGGACATGTATGTATTGTCTCCCAGCAGAACATGAAACAAAAGATTGTCCGACACTATTGAAAAAAATACAGGACAAGAGGAACAAGAACAACTAGAACGTAAAATGGATTGCGGTGGAAAATAGAGAAGAGGATGTGAAGAAGATTAACATAGTTACTATAGGTGGAGCCAAGATAGGAGAATATGTAGCAAACAAGGATCAAGATTAGTACCAATGGGTCAGGAAGAATACAATGACTGAACAGAATTTTGATGCATGCAAAGAGAAATATATATTTAAAGAAGCTAGGCAGGAGATTCTGAAAGAAAACATTGTGTCAACTTCAAGAACAAAGCCAGTAAATCAGATACTAGTATATGACATGCCTCCATTATTTGGTCAGACAAACAAAGATAAACCCTCTGAGAAAGTAAGTAACTTAAGAAACTTTTTGGGATCTTGTGTAAAGTTGTTGAATGATAAAAACTCTTTACAAATATTGCAAAATATGTTAGAAAAGTGTCATCTTGGGGAAGAAGGGGTAAAGACAGTGAATTAGGTCTGGAAGAAGAGAAGAACAAGTAGAGAATTCAGGTTGAATGCAAACATAGGAGATTTCAATATGGGGGATATCATACTAGACTTAGGGTATGAAGTCAATGTTTTGACAAAGAAGACCTGGAAAGCTATGGGAGAACCTCAATTGAGGTATTCACCTATTCATTTTAAGTTAGAAACTTAGCACAGATTTGTGCCAATTGGAAGATTGAAAGGGATTCCAGTAGATAAATATGGTGTGTGCACCATGGCATAATTCGAATTCATTGATATAGTATATAATACTTTTCCATATCCGACTTTTTTGGGTCCGGATTGGGCCTTTGATAACTAGGCTATTATCAATTTGAAGACAAGGAAGATGATATTTGAATCTGGAGGATACATAGTTATTACACCATTGGATCCCTCATAAGGAGGAAGGTATGTGGAACCTGCAACAAACAATATTCTTATAGAAGATGTGAATCGGTTGTATAGAAATACCTCAGGCAAAGAGGATTATATCAACCCAATTGCAGATGGCATGCTAAGTTGGAGGAGTATCAGTTCTTGTGCTTCAGAATATGACATAGGACTGGAAAAATGGAAGTAGCGAATACATAAATTATTCACGAGAAGATGTTCCAAAATGACGCACGTGCTAAGATGGATTGGTTTAGAGGTAAGAGATCCTTCTAATTTTTCCGGTTTGAATGACTTAGATGAATTTTTAATGAAGTTTGAATTAGAAGTAGTAGAAAGTCATATATTACCAATATTAGATATTTATTTGAAAATTACACCTTCCCATTTATGGGGTACGCACAAGGAGAATATCAACAACTGGTTTTAGTTCAAGACGCTATTGTGCATTATATTTGGCACAGAGAATGAGCATAGATATCAGGAGAAATATGATCGCATTGGACAACCTAAAAAACATGTAGATATGTGCATGGTTCAATGGAGATTAGTACCACTAGAAGAATGGACACATCATTTTATTCACACTACACACAAATAATCCATGAAGGTACTGAATAAATCCTAAGGGAATTGGAATGGGGATACTGAAATAGGCCAAAATCCACTATTCAGGGCCACTTTTTGGGGATTTTTTAGATTTTCAGAGCAAAGAAAGTGACCCTAGATCACAAAAATGGAAAATTTTATTTACTAAACATTTTATATACTCATTGAGATAAAAAAAATTGGTTTGGTGAAATATTTCCAGAAGTGAACAAATTGTGAGAAAGCTAGTTTTGCTAAAACTTTTAAGTTTGGAAAAAGGGTGAAAAAGGACAAAGTTGCAGATTCCAGATTGTTGTAGATTTTTTATTAGTATATAAAATTAAAAATATGAGAATTTTTATGAATACCTTGTCAATATTGTTAACTATGTCTCATGTAAAAGTTTCTCTAGTTCCTGATATATTTTCTTTTGTAGTTGACATAAGTTGGCACTTCAATAAAATTGCACCAGTGGAGAAAATGCACAAAAAGGGTGAAAGTGGTTTTTTCAAGAACAAAATGAGGTATGAGTATAGTCTTTGGAAATTTGATTCAGAGGAGAATAACATTGAATTGTTAGAATTTGGAGAATGTTGATATATTTCTTTATGAATTGAGCAGAAAAATGACCTGTAGTATTATTTGACAATTTTTTTATAATATGCATAATTCTAACAAAATGGTTACTTGCACATTTTGTAGAATTAGGGAGTATAACTATAACAGTTCAAAATACGAATACATATTCAAGAAATGGAGGAAGGATAGGGAGCCTTCAGTCACAATAAAGAAGCCAAAGGTCAAAATATCAGTGTTGATAATACATAGACATAAACAAATGGGCACAGGAGCATAGGGGAACAAGAAACCTTGATAGATATTGTGAAAAGCCTGAGAATATAAGTGAAAAGTTTCAAAGTAGAAAATATATATTTGTTCATCCCATTCAAGGATGACTTGCCGCATCATACTCAGAGTGATTTCCAGTCATCCCTTGATGCATACCCTTTTGTGGATGCATATTTGTTCTACAAGGAATTTCAGTCATTGTGCTCATATTTTGATAAACACGAGTTCATAACTAGCCCAAAGCAGTTTGAGATCCACACTACCAAAACAAAAAAAAAAATCATGTTGAAACTTTGGGAAGGGGTTTGCAAACAAAGAAGAGACATTCCCTAAGTCTGACGAAGGCGTTTCTCTCTAAGGCTATGCCTTACCCCGTTTCCTCATGTTTGGGAAATCATAGGGTTTTCTTGGGACATCTTGTCCTTTCTCATCCTTCAAGGAGCCATGATTTTCTTAGTGAAGATGAAGATGATCCTTCATCTATATATGGTTCCCCTCTTCATATATGGTTTGATCAGGCTTGTGGCTACACTTTCAGGAAGGATGATCAGGCTGATGGTTTCTCTTTCCAATGATATTTCCTCCCTCCCACCCATCTCCATGAGTTTTATTTCATGATATATTATATGCATGTTTATACTCATGATTATTATGTGTTCGACTTATCTTTTTTGTATTATATGATTAAGCGCAAAGGGAGATACTTTGATGAGGTGACCAATTGGTTGCACTCATTGTATGATTTCACCTAACATCATCTATCGCCTGATCTTTAGGGCCCCAAGGCGCCAGGTAAGTAGGTAGGTCATCTTGCTTTCCTTGCATTTACATATTGATTGATCATATTGATTTATATGCATTTCATATTTAATTTTTCTCTACTTGCATATTGATTTCATGCTTAGTTTAAAAAGTTTTGAAAAAATGTCAAAAATATTATTTTTCTAGATTAGTTTTTATTTTTTGTTTTTTATGTATATGAATGAAGGGTGATAAAACCACCCTAGATGCTCTAATTTTTCTATCTAAGTTTTGGCAGACCTAGGGTTACCAGGATATGTTGTGGTTCTCATGCACTTTGTGACAAGCACATGTCCCCAAGTAGGAGCTAGATGTTATCCCCATTTTGTGGGATAACTAAGGAGATTATGTATCGAGGCCCTCATGTTGCAGATATGGAGTGTCGAGAGACTACATGACCAACAATATCCACTTTCACAGATGGAGACCCTTCTCACCACCATAGAGGATAGGATTTTCATATGGCATCCACCACACCAACTGGCTTCCAAGAGACACTCGACCTTTCTCCATGAGGTACAAGTCAGGTATTATGGTGAGTGTCATTTCAATATTTGAGGCATTTGAGTAGGTTGTATCTTAGACTTATTTAGATTTCATGAAACATACTTGGATATTATTCCTTTTTCCCTATTTCACCTTGGTGGTTGACATTGTTCCTTAGTAAGTGGTATTCCTTGGGAATGAGTTTGCTATTAGGAACTCCTTTGAATATCCAACATACCATTCTCAATCATACTTACCACTTTTCATCACTTAAACCCCCCATTTCCTTATATCTTCAGATTTTAGGGTGTATTGACCCAAGAAGGGGTTGTCCCTCATTCTATGGGAAGAAGGGGATGAAGGCCCATAGGGATTGTTGTTGGGTAAAAGATAAAATACTTTATATAAACCTTCCAGATGTTTTTCCCAAATATCACCCAATAAATAAATGAAACATTTATCTGTAAGAAAAGGGGGAACCACAAGAATAAATGATAAAATGCCTACAAGGTTAGTTGGAGGATAAGAGGTCTCATCATGATTCAGCCTATCATGATCATGGTTATCTAGCAATATGAAATTATCATCATCTAGCCACCAAGCTATGGTAGTGGCTCTCATTTGCACAACTGAGAGAAAGGGGGTCTCATCATGAGACAACCTTCTCATTTCTACAAAGTATTCATGAGTGACACTATCATTATCTAGACACCACATCGAGACAGTGTCCTTCACCTCATCCTTAAACCATGAAAGAAATAAAGAATGGAAAAAATGATGTGCTTTGGAAAATTGCATTGCAAACGAAGGTGCCACACACCCTCTACAAAGGCACCCATAAATGAGACACTACAACCCTGTGTATGTCATGAACCCCATGCCCATTGAGTCTTGATCCTTAACCACTTCATCCACTTTACATGTCTTAGAGAGGGATCACCTGGGAAACACTCCTTGACCTAGGAAAAGATCTACCCAATAGGACACCTTGTCAACCCTCCCATATCCAAGCTTGGCAAGTCACATAATGTCTTTGAGCACTTACTTGTTTGACAGGGTAATATTTGATGCACATGGTTAGGTGGCTCATTTATTGATTTGACTTACTCATCATGATTATATTACTTGATATACTTGGAGGGAACACTTATTTGTCTTTGCAGGACCTAGTAGATGGACAATTTTGGAGGAACAAGCCTAGCTTGGGCTTCCATGGGGCTTGAATCCCACATGTTGGATGCCAAGGAACCTCATGCCGAATGAGAGATATTTAACTTTGGAGGCCTAGAATATGATTTGAGAGATGTGACCTAGCCCTCACATGCCAAAAAAATTTCCTATGAGAGGAAAAATGTCATCTTTTGGAGGCATGACATCATGATTGAGGGGCTTGAGGTGGTGATGGCTACACATGGAACATTTTGAAGGAAGGAACCCTTAAATCATGGAATATAAGGTTGTATTGGAGACACATGGCCTTTGGAGGCCCAACCCTATCATCTCCAACACAATGTTTGACCTAAAAGTGTCGAAACGTCCCTCCTAAAGGGGTGATGTCACTCTTAGGGTTTTCATTTGTGCAAAAAGTGAAAATTATAATGAATTTTTAATATTATTTTGTAAATGGGAAATATTAGGGTTGTTGACCCCTAATATTATGGTATACCCTAAAATTATGTGGACAAACTATTTTGGTGACATTTTGTATAAATAGAGATCATAAGATCTCATTTGGAATCATAACTCTCCCATTGTGAGAAGTATTGGACTGAAAATTTCGCTATCATTGGCTAGTTTCTCTCTTATGCTCTTGTTTATGGCTATCTCTTTGGTTATTGGTTGGTGGAAGTGATGTGCTATCCTTGGAAGGCTCTTCTTTTCTATTGTGGTGGTTTGTCTTAGCTTTTTTCCTTGAATTGGTAAGGATTTTTACATTGTGATATCATTTGTTATTCAATTCAAGGTTATTTGCTAGATATATGTGGGAAGTATAAGGAAATACAACCCCACCTTAGCCTCCATCATTTTATGTTTACGTATTTTTTGTTTAACAAGGGTTTGCTAAGAGAAGTATAAGTGCATACACCTTCTTAGCTGAAACTCTAGCTAGGGATAATTTCCTTGGGGAGTAAGAGGATTTACACCCCCAAGGAGATATTACCTATAGATATTTATTTTATTGACTCCATTAACCCAATCATTAAAGGAACTTTTCATTACTTGTTTCATTGGAGAAATAAATTGTTTCCTTGGTAAACACAAATTTTTCAAGTTTTAAAGTTGTCTCTTTGGGAAAGTGTTCCTTGAGCCTTTGGCTCTCTTGCCTCATTGAGGAATTCCCTTTCAAAAATTAATTATTGTTGTTGTTAAAAAACTAACCTGCAGCCAATAGGGCTACAGAAAACTAACCCTTTAACCCCTAATAACTCCTAAACTAGCCCTAGGAATTGGCTACATTTTTTCCCTAACTCTCTACTAACCCTAGCACACTTATGTAGCTAGTTGGAAGTGGTTTTGAGTGGCTGATTTTTATGATATTAATCTTGGTTTTCTACATCCATAAGGATGATAAATATTAGTGCAGAAAGATTTTTTTTAGCCTTTCTTTTTGTGCTAGAGTATTGCTTAATCATTGTTGAGTTGAGCTAGCTCTCACTAGCTTATCTCTTGTTTATTTTATCATATTCTTAGCACTTATATTGCAGCCTTTACTATATTTTATGAGATGATTTATATCATTTAATTTTCCTACAATTAGGGACAACAAGCTTAAAGTTTTGGTCCAAATAACATATTACAAGCATCCTTGGTTTTCTTTGTGTATCGAGAAGGTACTCTACTCTCGACAGGTCACTCAACATACTTGGGAACCCTTAAACCTTCCCAAGACGCTTTTTCCAAGATTTTACTACCATATAGAATTGACCTCTAGGAACATCCATTCATACTTATCATTTTCCATCTCAATCCCCCTAGGGTCACCGAGATTCCCCCCTTGAGGTTATTACCTCACCTCTAAAGTGACGGGAATACATGCCTAAGGTGACAGTGGGTAGATAATCTCTAAGTTGTCACCAATTGGTGGTTGGTTTGGAATTTTCCCAACATAGAACTTGTGCAATAACATGAACGAAAGAAGAATACATGAATTGGAAAGTTTGCAAGGAGAGATGAGGAAGCTTAAGCCACCATCATTTGATGGTGAAAGAGAAAGGGAAGATGATTTTGAAGCATGGATGCTTGGACTCATGAGGTATTTTCAATTGCATAACTACTCATCAGACCTAGAAGCCATAATTGTCACTTATCATTTACATGGAAAAGATTCTATGTGGTGGGATCAACTTAAGCAAGTTGAACACATAAATGAGAGCAAGATCACTTGGAAGAAATTCAAGAAATATTTTCAGAAGGAGTACCTTTCAGAGCACTTCTATGTCAAGAATATGTAGGAGTTATTTGAACTCAGGTTGGGAAGCATGACCATGATAGAATATGAGAAGAAGTTATTGGGATTGTTGAAGTATGTAGGATTTATCAAGGATGAAAAAGTGAAGATACAAAGGTTTTTAAGTGGACTGCCATCCTTTTATAAGGAAAATAATCAGTAAGATGAGCCTAGGACTTTGACAGAGACCATCAGGAAGGCTAAGTACCTATATGAGAAAGGAAAGGGAAAATAATTCATGCAGAAATATTGGAAGGATAAGAAAAAAGAGAAATTTGATAAGAGAAGGAAGGGATTCAAACCTCCTTTCAACAAAAACAACCCTAATAAAAATCAACAAGATTAGTATGCTAAACATGAATCCAAGAAACAAGATTCCTTGGGGAAAAGAGGAAGAACACCAATCCAATATTGGGGGTGCAAAGAAAACCACCTATAAAAGGATTTCTCTCACAGAGGAGATAAAGAGAATACTATGCACAACATCCAAGAGACTACAATAGTGGAGGACATGGGAAGAATATATGCAGCCTTAGAGGATTGACAGGTAGAGTACCAATCCAATATGATCGAAGTGGAAGGTAAGATCATTAATCTTCCTGCTGCTATTTTAATTGATTCAAGAGAAAGTCATTGTTACATTGATCCTAAAATAGTGGATAAATTACATTTGGAGAAAAGTAAGCTTGAAAAGTCAAGTTTGGTTCAGCTAGCTACTAGAACCAAAAGAAGGATCAATGAGGTTGTTAGAAGTTGTCCAATAAATCCGAATGGAGTGAGTACTAATGTTGATATGAATATCATACCATTAGGATCTTATGACATCCTAATTGGAATGGATTGGTTGGAAAATCATCATGTTGTCCTAGATTGTCATAACAAGACATTTATGTGTCTTAATGAATAAGGAAACTAGAGCACTATGAAAGGAATTCCAAGACCCATTTCTATAAGGGATATTTAAAAATTATAGTTGAACATATGTTTCAGGAAAGGGTGTCAATTGTATGTAGCTCATGTGGAAAATCCAGAAAAGACAAAAGGGCCAAGCCTTGAATATTTTCCAGTATTGCAAGAGTTTGAAGATGTATTCCAAGAATTACCAGGGTTTCCACCGAAGAGGGAGATAGATTTGTTTATTGATTTAATACCAGGAGCTTCCCCAGTATAAAAAACATCTTACAAAATGAGTACACCTGAATTGAAATAATTACAAATGAATCTGGAAGAATTGTTGAATAAAGGGTACATACGTCCAAGTGTTTCACTTCGGGAACACCGATACTCTTTGTCAAAAAGAAGGATGGAACATTGAGGTTGTGTATTGACTTTATATAGTTGAATAAAGACATTGTGAAGAACAAATACCCTCTACCCATAATTGATTACCTCCTTGAACAACTAAGGGGGGCAAAGATATTTTCAAATATCTATTTTAGATCCAGATACTATCAGGTACGAATCAAGGAAGAAGACATATATAAGACATCATTTAGAACTAGGTATGGACATCATGAGTTTGTAGTGATGCCATTTGGGCTAACCAATGCACTTGTTGTATTTATGTGCTTAATAATGGAATTTCAAAACTTATCTGGATAAGTTTGTCATTATGTTCTTGGATGACACACTTATTTATTCTAAGTATGAGGAAGAGCATGAACATCACTCGAGGTTGGTGTTTCAAGTGATGAGGGAACATCAATTGTATTCCAAGCTTAGTAAGTGTTCTTTTTACCAAGAAAATATCCATTTTTTGGGTAACGTTATTTCAGAAGAGGGTATAGAAGTAGATCCATTGAAGATTGAAGTCATTAGAGGATGGCCCACACCCAAGAATATTTCAAAAATCATATATTTTATGGGATTAGCTAGATACTACAAGAGGCTTATAGGAGGGTTCTCTAAGATTTCTCATCCCACCACTTTTTTACAAAAGAAGGGAATCAAATTTGAATGGACAACGAAGTGTGAAGAGAATTTTAACTTGTTAAAGGAATTACTTACTAGTGCACATATTTTAAATATTTCTAACCCAAATGAGAATTTTGTGGTATGTGCATATGCGTGCAAGGAAGGACTTGGTGGAGTGCTCACTCAAAATGGACATGTCATTGGTTATGAGTCCAGAAAACTCAAAGAACATGAGAGGAATTATGCCACACATGATTTAGAGATTGATTCCATAGTTCATGCATTGAATATGTGGAGGCATTATCTCATGGGAAAGAGGTTTGAATGAAGGAAAAACCATAGTGGTCTGAAATATTTTTTTGAAAAACCAACTTTGAAGGCAATACGAAAAAGATGGATGGAATTTTTAAGTGAGTATGACTTTGAAATCAAGCATATCAAGGGAAAATAAAATAAAGTTGTTGATGCACTCAACATAAGAGTACACCTCATGCATTCTACAATTGTTAGTATGCATCAGTCAGATTTAAAGAGAATAATTTTAGATGTTGTTTTTACATATCAACATTACCTATAGGTAAAATAAATTTTACAGCAAGAAAATGTAGAACAAAAAATTAAAGAGTATGAGATTAAGGAAGATGGATTACTTATGCATAAGAATAGAATTTATGTTCCTAATTCCAGAGAACTTAGGAATTTGTTGTTAAAATAAATGCATAATGTTCCATATGTCAGACATCCCAGTTACCAGAAAACAATTGTGGCAGTAAGAAGCCAATTCTTTTGGCATGGAATAAAGAAGGATGTTGTTGATTACATTTCCAGATGTATGGAATGTCAGAGAGTAAAATATGAGCATAGACACTGAGTGGGTTTGCTTCAACCATTGCCAATTCCATAGAGGAAATGATATGATTTGTATTTATGAGCAAAACCAAATGAAACATAGACCTATAACATTAACACAGATATACATAGAACAATAACAGAGATACAATTAAACTTAACTTCTATTCAATAAAGAAATCTATTGAAACTATAAACTATAGATTGAAACAATCTTTCTTGAATGGTGGTAGCTAATCTCTGAGAAGAGATGTGATGGTTATGTGCATTCATCTGAGCAAATTACAATGAGGCCTCCTAACCCTTTTAGAATCAAGAATAAATCAAAAAATCCTAGACATACAAAAACCTAACTCTAGGAGATGAAGCGCCAAAAGTCATGTGGGCCCCGATGGGGTAAGTTGGTACATCAACTTCTCAGGGTCGTAACTTTTGCATACAATCTTCGTTTTAGGCATATAATAGCCCATTGGAAAGGTCTATCCAAGGACTACACATGTTTTTCACATTCTAAATTCAATTATAGTGTGATTATGGTGAGCCCAAACAATGTTATTTAGGGCCTCAAAACAACCCTGGAAGTTTAGGACCTGAAAAGATAAAAAATAAACTGCAAATATGAAGGTTGTATGTGAGCCAGTTGGAAGAGGTGAGTGGCCACTGATATCCACCTGGATCAATCCTCCCCCATTAGGAAGAAATGGTATCCATTGCATTTATTTTCCACATTAGATGAATAAATTTCTGTTGAGTTTTACCCCAGGTGAGCCACTTGCCTTGGTGCAGGAGTTGCCCCACTTTGACAACATGATAAAGATGAAGCTTTCATTGGAGAGTACCCTTGACCTGTGTGTCCATGATATGATTAATGGATGCATGTTCCATCCAATCAAGGTTGATCTCTGTCAGTGTTAATTGTTCTGCTATCTCTTAGGTGTCCAATAATGATGGAAAGTATGGTCGAAGGAGGTCCAAATTAAACATTGGGTGCAAGCCAAGGAAGGGGGGGAAATGTTGAGCTCAAATGCATTGTCACCCACAACCTTGGTGATATAGTAAGGTCCATAGCAGAGTGGGTGAAGCTTCCAATGGGGTCTTGTAAGGAATTATTTCTACAAATGTAACAAAACTTTATCTCTCACCTAAAACTTGTGTGGCACCCAGTGTTGATCATGGCATTGCTTGTACTTGGCGTTTGACTTCTGCAAAATATATTGAACCTATTGACGGATGTGTTGGATTCGTTCAATGAATCAGGTGGCTTTGTTGGCTTCAATTTGAGCATGGGATGATTATTCCTGTGTGGACGAAAGGGGTAGTGCAACATCCATGGGACCCAATGGTTGAAATCCCAACCCCGCCTGAAAGGGGTTGTGGTCGGATGAGCTATGTATGGATTTGTTGTAACTTTGCTGAAAAAAGATAAGACTCTCATCACATGTGCACAGATGCTTATAATTGTACATGTGAAATATATGCACGATCATCATGTTGACGACCTCTATTTGTCAATTTGTTTGGGGGTGGAAGGTCATGGATTTGGTGATCTTAGTGTCTATCCATGACTAGAGGCTCGACCACAATTTTTTGAGGAAACGATTGTCCTTATTTGAGATGATGGTTTGTGGTATCCTAAAATTTACCCACACTGGTTAGAAGAAGAGATTCATAGTGGCCTTTGCGGTGATTCTCTTCTTGCAAGTGACTAGAATCTCCATCTTGGAAAATTGATCAATAACAACAAAAACACAGTCATTTACCTACTTAGTTGAAGGAAGGCCCAACATGTAGTCCATCGATATGGATTACCAGGGCCTATCAGGAGTAAGAAGAGGGGTTTACATGCCTTGTTTCTTAATGGACAATTTGGCAATGGCATAGGATTTGTAGGACCTGATATACTTGTCGACATCCTGTCGAAGTTTCATCCAATAGAAATGTTGTTGCAACACTGCCACAATATTTTCTATGTTGAAGTGTCTTGCCACTTAACTGTAGTGAGCTTCCCAAATCATCTTCACTCACTCACATAATGGGACATAGAGATGGCCCATATGGCTCAACAACCCATCTTGAAGATGGAAATCAATGACAACTATGTTTGTGCCCAACATATGATAGGTAGTGGTGAAGTTAGGATCTATCTTGTAGAGTTTGGGCCATACGAAGTCCTCATGTCCACAGGAGTGTAGCACCATGGTTAGTGCAGAAACTAGAGGGTAACTGAGGCAGTCAACAATGTAGTTGGTGCTCCCTGTCTTATATTTGATGTTGAGATGGAATTGTTGCGAGTATGTGGACCACTTCTGATGGTGGTCATTCTATAATTTTCCTTCTATCTGCATGAAATGCAAGGGCTTATGATCAGTGTGGATGGTTGTATCCTTCTCGAGAATGTAATTCCTCCACTGGCAACAGGATTGTGCAATGGATTACATTTGTTTTTCGTAAGTGGGGTACTTACAGACAATATCTAATATTGTCTCACTATGATAGTCCACGGTATGTCCATACTGAGTGAGAAATGTTTCCACGTCATATTCTGAAGCATCTGTCTCAATCTCAAAAGGTTGTTGCAGGTTGGGTAATGAGAGCATCGGGGTTGAGCACAAATTCTACTTCAAATCATCGAACTCTTTCTGTTGTGACTGGCCCCACACGAACTTAGCCTTGCCACCACCATTGGTCACTTGGCTAGTGGCCCATGCAACATGGGAGAATCCCAACACGAACCTATGATAGAAATTGGCAAGGCCTAAGAAGATCTAAAGATCAGTGATTGTGGTCGAGGTTGGCCAGTCACAAATGACCTGGCTCTTTGTTGGATTGACATGCACCCCATGCTCATGAACAATGTAGTCTAGGTACTGGACCCTGTTCATGTTGAAGGAGCATCTTTCCAAATTTTCATATAGCTTGTGTTGCCACAGAGTGTGCAAAACTTGTTGAATATGTTGTAAGTGCTCCGCCTAACTCTTGTTGAAGATGAGGATGTCATACAAATACACCATGAAAAAATAATTGGTGAAAGGCCGCAAGATATCATCCATCATCCTCATGAAATTTGTTGGGGAATTTTCCAAGCCAAAGGGAATGAACAACCATTCAAAAATACCTCCTTTGGACTTAAAGGAAGTCTTCCATACATCGGTCTACTCTATTGGGACCTAGTGGTAGCCAGACTTCATATCAATCTTATTGAAGTATTTGGCCTCCATGAGTTGGTCAAGGAGATCGTCAATTCATGGAATTGAGTATTGGTTCATGATTGTGATTTTATTTAGGGCTCAGTAATCAATGTAGAGTCGCCAGGTCCCATATTTCTTCTACACAAGCATGATTGGGCTTCCATAAGGTGATGAGTTTGGTCGGATGTGCCGCTCTTTTAGAAGCTCTTAGATCTGGGGCTTGATTTCCTCATTTTCTGACAGAGAGTGGCGATAGACTATCCCATTGGGTAGCGATGCATCATGGGTCAGATCGATTGAGTGCTTGACCTCAAAGTGCTAAGGTACCCCCATGGGTGAGGAGAAGATGTGTTTGTATTCTTCCATGACCTTATACACTTGATTTTGTTGCATGGAGAGACCTGTTGCAGAGGCCATTGATGGGGCTGCAACCTTCTTCTCACTTTGCGCACAAATCACAAAGAAGACAAAATTCTTGGCATGAGAGATGATCTTCCTACATTGCTCGGAAGAGATCAAGGAAATGGTAGTAGGTGGGAATATTTGGGGTATCCTGTACAATTCCCTGTCCAAAGTAATAATAAAACTAAGAGGCCTATACTCATATAGAACATGGTGTTTCCATAAATAAGGTTGTCCCAAAATAAAATCACAAACTTCAAGGGGGGAGACATCACACAATACCTCACCTTTGAAGGGCTTGATGTCATAGGGCTGGAGAAACACTTGGTTGACGCAGATATCGCTCCCTTGGTGGAGCCAACCAATGGTGTATGGTTGTGGGTGTGGTGTGGTTGAAAGAGCCAACCGCTTGATGACCTCTTTTGAGATGAGGTTCTTATGGCTACTGCTATCAACGATGAAGTGCAGTGGACTACCCTTCACCTACATTTATTAATGAAAGAGGTGCTCGCCTTCCTCTGGTTCATAGGGTTCACTGGGCTGGACCTTGGTGGTAGCAATGGTGACACTGGGTTTTGCATCAATGATGCATCTCCCTTTTTTTGGTTTTGATTCAAAGTCGGATCCCACATCTAATTTAGAGGCTTTCACCTCCACCACCAATGAATTCTTTGAGCGGAATTCAATGGTGTTATTCTAGGGGCTCTTATGGAACTCACACCACTTTGTCTTCCCATTGTCCTTCTTTGTTTGTGGCTTAGATTGGTTTTCCTAAGGTTTTCCATTCTTTCTCTGTCCTTTGTTATGTGGGTTGGGGCCACCTTTTCCCTACTTTTGTTGTGAGGGGTTCACAGACCCAAACTACCATGTCTTTTATTTAAGCTTATGCTCGATTTTGACAGCATATCAATAGGTCATGCCCAAGGACGAGATGTCTAGAAACTTCATTTCTATCTAGATGTATCTATGCATACCATAGCAATACTTGAGCACCAGACGTCACTAAGAGTCTTCGATACACATATTGATGCACAAGGTATGGAAGACATTGGTGAACTTAGGCAATGTTTGGTCCCTTTCCTACTGCAGTGTGGTCCATCTTGTATATAAGTCATCATAGATTCCAACATAGTAGTATTGTTCCTTAATAACATTCTAGAAATAACCCCAAGTGGTTGAAACTAAAAATAATGTAGATCTTTTTGTTTCTTTTTTCTTACAGAAAGTCTCCCACCGATCTTTGACATGGGGGACGACCTTAAGGAGCACAAATGTAATATTTTCTCTATCGGAAAAGTTATGGATAGAAAAATACCCTTCTAGAAGGTTTAACCATTTTTCTATGACATTTGTATCTATTTGACCTTCAAATATATGAATATCAAAATTGATATGTACCTTTAAGGGGGAAGTGCCTTCGCTCGAGGAAGATGCATCTCTTGTTGGTAGTCGTCAAAGGATTTGCACAAAATTATCCACAATCTCGTTCCTCTATCGCGCGAGGGATTCCTCAAGCAATAGTTTAAAGGGATATGCTTGCCCATCCTATCTATTTTCTTCCCCCATGGGAGTCCATTGGGTTCGGTGAGGTCGATCTTGTAAAGGATCAACTGGTTCGAGTCCCAATTGCTTATACCCTAACCTTGTTGGGGGCATGCACATAGAAACAAATGAAGAGCAGACCACTCTGATACCACTGATATAGATTTATAAGAAGAATGAAATGAAACACAAATCTATAACATTAACATAGATATACATAGAACAATAACAGATCTATAATGAAACTTAATTTCTATTCAATAAAGAAATCTATTGAACTGTAAAATTTTGAATGAAACAATCTTGCTTGAATGGTGGTAGCTAATCTCTGAGAAGAGATGTGGAGGCTACACACATTTGTCTGAGCACCTTACAATGAGGCCTCCAGGCATTTTGAGCATCAAGAAGAAATAAAAAAAACCTATGCATCCAAAAACCTAACCCTAAGAGATGAAGCGCGAAAATTCATGTGGGCCTCGATGGGGTAAGTTTTTACATCAACTTCCCAGGGTCATAAGTTTTGCATACGATCTTTGTTTTAGGTGTACGATAGCTCATTGGAAAGGTATATCTGAGGACTACACATTTTAACGTCACAATTAGACTTTGTCTATTGGCTGAGTATGGTGATCTCAAACAACGTTGTTTAGGGCCTCAAAATGGCCCCGAAAGTTGAGGACCCAAAAAAATAGAAAAAAAACTGCCACGATGAAGGTTGTACGTGAGCCAATTGGAAGGGGTGGGTGGCCATCGATATCCACCTAGATCATGGGAAGTGGTAACCATTGATTTTATAACTAAATTTCCCAGGACAACAAGGAAACATTATTCCATAATGGTAGTTGTGGATAAATTAACAAAGGATGCTCATTTTTTTCATGTTAAGATGAATCAAACAACAACTAATATTGCAAAAAACTATATGAGAGAAATTGCTAAACTACATGGGATACATAAGGAAATTGTTTCAGACTGAGATTACAAATTTACTTCAAATTTACGAAGGGGTTTATTTAAAGGGTTTGGTACAAATCTGAATTTTAGCACAACATACCATCCACAGTTAGATGGGCAGATAGAGAGAGTCAACCAAGTAATTGAAGACATGCTAAGAATGTATGTGATGGATAAAACATCTGTGTGCGAAGATTACTTGCATTTGGTTAATTTTTCCTATAATAATGGGTATCAAGCTTCATTGAAGATGATCCCATTTGAATCTTTGTATGGTATAAAATGCAATACTCCAGTGAGTTCGAACAACCCAACAAACATAATAGTATTTGGGATAGAATTACTTAAGGATATGGAAGACTAGATGGTTAGAATTAAGTAGAATTTAAAGGCAACTCGGGATAAACAAAAAATTTATGCAGATAAGAACAAGACAACTAGGGAATTTAAAGTCGGGGGCATGTTCTTTTATAAGTGAAGCCCAAGAAGATCACATTGAAGTTGGGTAGCTGAACAAAGCTAGCATCCAGATTCTGTGGTCCATTTGAGATCTTGGACAGAATAGGGCTAGTTGCATACATGCTTGCATTTCCTTCTTCCATGAATGTGCATAATGTATTGCATGTCTCTTTGCTAAAAAAGTATGTACGTGATGCTAACCATGTTATTCATTGGCATTTGATTCAGGTAGAGCTAGAGGGAGACTTCTAGGTCTAGCCAGTGCGCATATTGGATAGAAAAATCAAAATGCTCCATAATCGATTTATAGAGTTGGTAAAAGTTCACTGGACCTGCTACAGTTCTGAAGATTCTACTTGGGAGCTTGAAGATGCCATGTAGGCAAAGTACTCGCAAATTTATGAATTAATTTTGAAATTTTGATTGATGTTTTGTATATGCACTAAGGACATTGCCAAAATAAGGAGGAGGGGAATGTAATAGCCTCGTTTTGAGTTCCCATATTAAATAATGTATTTTTTTTATTTGATGAAAGGCCAAAGTGCCCAAACAATTAAAGAGGCCAATGTGCCTAGGAAATGTAATGTTTTGATCATTATTAATAATAAAATACATCGCTAGCTGCTAGATGGACAAGGACAAGAGTTATAGAGGGCTACAATTCCATGAGAGAGGGGGCTTAAGGGGCTAATTCATTTTATCTTATTTTATTTACCCATAATTGTTTTAATGGAGAGAAGTGGTTACATGTGCTTCTTGGGGAAAGGCCACGTGGTTCCTAATTTTCAAGTAAATATATAAACCCATTTTTGGGTTGTTTGGGGGTTCATTCATTGTTCATTGTTCACACTCTTCATTCTTTTCTCTCCATTCACACTTTCACTCATTCATCCTTGATCTTGCTCGGGGGAAAAGAAAAATGATTTTTTGGGAGTGAAGCCATTGTTGGCTGGCTGTAGTGACTGCTGGTGTATTCTAACCATGAGTTAATGCCTTCATGCCTGAGATGCATTAGCATGTACTAACTTTTATTCACAATTGCGAGTCATGAGAGTCTCAACATGGAGATTCTTGACTAGATGCACTAGAGCCCTAGAAGGAGGTGGACAGCCTGAGGGATTGCATGGCATTGAAGGGGGTCCATTCTCTTGGGTTGTGCAGGTTGGAGAGAAGAGAGTTGGTGTACTTTGGATTTTTGTGTGTTGAGGAACCTATGAGAGCTTAAGTGTTGACTGGTTTGGGAAGTTTAGTGACACCTTGGAACCATCCTTGTGGATTCATAGCCCTGGCTCGGAGGTGACATGTTGTTGAAACTTGGAACATTAGTGTCTATTGTTGGGTGGAACGTCCTTGGTCTGCAACTAGTTGGTGAATGTTTTTATTAAGATAAGTTCTCTTTGTCATGTGTTTCTCTGCTTATATATTTATTGTTGTTGTGTATTAATTATTGTTTCTAAGATTCGTATGGTATAATATGCATGCTTGTTGGTTATTGTTGTGCATGGAATTATATTCATTTCTTTTATGTTGTAGCCTGAATCTTGATTATTGCATTGGATGTTATCATGTTTCTTTCATGCTTCTTTATTAATTAATTGCTATCAAAATTCGAAATCAGTTTAGAAGTGAGTTTTGGAGTAGGGGTACGTTACATTTATATGAAAAATAGAATTTTAATTTAAATCTCTCTCTATATAGAAAACTCGTTCCCAAGCTCCCATTTTCTTATGTTGAAGCTCCCAAAAAAGTCCCAAGTTCCGAGAAATGTTCCAACCATTGTTGGAAGAGTTCCCTTGCAACTATAATAATTACATAGTGTATAGATATGAAAATTATGATAATTGCATGGTGTATAGACATAAAACCAATATTCACATACATATATCCAAACACAATATAACATGGAATTAATTAAAATAATTAATTTATTAATTATTTTTTAAGTGTGCATGTTAATATTAATCATTCAATATGTATAGACTCTACCTTTTAGTTTTGTATACTTTTAAGGAGGAAACACATCTTCTTAATCATTAGACCTAGTCAAGCTCTACCCCCTTTTGTTTTGAACATGTGACCTCCAAGGAGGAAACACATGTTCTTAACCATTAGACCTAGTCAAGCTCTAACCCCTTTTGTTTTGAACATGTGACCTCCAAGGAGGAAACACATGCTCTTAACCATTAGGCCCAATCAAGCTACACTTAAAATTTGAGCAACACTAAAACTTAAGGGATGAGACCTTATCTCTTTATAAAAGGTTTTGCAATATAATTGATTCATAGAGTCAAGGGTATGGTTAGGAACATGTGTTTCCTCATAAGAAATCACAAGTTCAAATTCAAAGGAAGTAGGGTCCCTTATCCCACAAACAAGAGGACCTTCAAAATAGATTATTCTTATTAATATATAATTTTATGTATGAAATTAAAACTAAATATTATTTTAAAAAAATATTCTAACATGACAGGGGAAATGGTTGTTTTTAAACTAATTAAAATTAACCCATGTTCTAATTTTGAAATAAGATCTAAATTACTTTTAATTAACTAAAAACTGATTTTCATCATATTCACAAAGAATGGTAAGATTTTACCATTTAAAAAAAATTAAACGTGAATAAACTAATACCCGATAAGTGACATGATACAAACTTCGAAAAAAATGTGAGAAGTAAATGCCACGTGAAACCACTTTGAAGAAAAATGTGAGAGCTAAATGCCACGTGAAACTTTGCCTCCCTTGGTGACAATTCCAAGAGATTTCCAGAGATTCAGTGGACAGCTTTGGGCTTTGTAAAAGGTGAATAACAAAGCGCACTTGCCATGCCCAACGCAACAGCTCTTTCTTTGGTCCATATTTCAAAAAACCAAAAAAACGTTTGTCAACGTCCGTTCTATCTCTGACCAACGGTTAATTACATACAGAGAACGCGTGCTGGTTTATCCAATGCCACCATGAAATTCGACTTCTTGTTTCAAGTTCACTTGATCTCAAATCCACGGTATTCAAAACATTAAACTAATTCAAATCCCGAAACCAAACCGTTTGAACGATGTAGCCACTGGCCAATCCTTGTTTACATATGCATTTTAGAGAGTGAAAACTCGGGATTTGCTTCTCATTAAACTAATTCAAATGCCGAAATCCAACCGTTTGAATGAATGTAGCCCATTTTAGAGAGTGAAAACTCGGGATTTGCTTCTCATTAAACTAATTCAAATCCCGAAATCCAACCGTTTGAATGAATGTAGCCCATTTTAGAGAGAGAAATCTCGGGATTTGCTGCTCAGCTTAGCAAGAAAATCTGTTTTGTTTGTATTTACATTGAACTTATCAGAAATCATGGACACGCCTGTTGATTAAGATTTGCCCGAGACTTGCTTCATCCTACAGCAGCGATTTTTCCGAATTTGCAAAGTTGATTATATTTATGATTGAAAAAAGTATAATATCATGAGGCAAGCCAGACTTGAGGTTCGGCAAATAAAATATCAAAGATTTTCTTCAGTATGTTTAGTAATCAAAGTTACAACCAGACATTCAGTTATTGTATAATAACCATTTATGTATATTCCAAGTCACCATTTATAGGGAATAGAGTGGTTCACTTTCCTTGAGTTCACATTCATTTTATGAAACTTATCTTCTCTCTGACAGAGCTTCGTTATTTGTTCAAACACACCATCAGTTTTGGCTTTTATTTTGTTTTATATTATGGATTTAAATATGTATCATGATTGATTCAAGTGCATGATTGATTGTGTCTTTAATAAAATGGAACTTCAACTTCAAGGTGGTGCACATGGATATTATATGATTTAATTCATTTTCAATCTATCATTCTGGAGGGCACAATGATAAAATCGTCCAAAAAGCAAAGATATCATGGGCCAGCATTATTGGCGATTTTATAATTTCAAAAATATTGGCGACTTTTTTATCGACTATTTTATTAAGTTAATCACATGTTAATCAGAGTTGGTTAATCAGAGTTGGATGAGATAACCCTAATCTAAGAGGATTTTTTGGTGGGACCGGGTTGATATAATGTGAGGATTTGTGTAAGTGAAATACCTTTTTTAAGGATACCGGGTTTAGTTGCAACATGTTGTGTGTGGGAGGGGAAAAGAAAGACTCATGACTCTACTAGTTAGGAGTTGTATGTGAAAGGGAGTGGTCATTCTTTCTTAATACTTTTTAGTGGATTTGTGCTTTCTTTTAAAAATAGAAAGTATGAAACTAAGTACAAGTTGTTATATTTAATTAATATGATTGTTAATCATGGGTTTATGTACAAAGTTGAGTTCATTAATTTAACTATCATAGATTTTTGAAACATGTTCCTTTTACCAATATCTACCATGTAAATATGATTTGGTTGTTTAGCCGTGGGGATATCAAGCCTAACACTAGAGTGATGATTAAACTCGAGGAATGATCCAGATGGATATCGGTGGCCAGCCACCTTTTCCAACTAGCTCAAAATAGTTTTCTGACAATTTTGGCAATTTACTATTTTTAGCAGTTTTAACTTCCGGGGCCATTTTGAGGGCCTAAATCAAGGTTTTTTGGGATCGAGCTTCTCATTGATTTTTGAATTAATCATTGAACCCCCAAAATGAATCTCCTCGACGATACCTTTCCAACGGGCTATCACATGCTTAAAACGGAGATCGTATACAAAAGCTATGACCCCGGGAAGTTGATGTACTAACTTACTCAAACGGGGCCCACATGACTTTTGGCGCTTCATCTCCTAGGGTCAGGTTTTTGGATGTCTAGGGTTTTTGGCATTCTTGCTTATTATAAAAAGGCCTTCAAAGCCTCATTGTAACCTTCTTCTTGTGAATGCGTGTTGCCGTCACATCTCTTCTCAGAGATAAGCCGCCGCCATTCCAGCAAGCTTGTTTCCACTACATTTTACAGTTTCAGAGTATTTCATTATTGAATAGAAAACTAGTTTTACTATATCTCTGTTATTTTTTGTTAAGTACCTGTTAATAATCTGTATTCATTTCGTTATGCTCATAAAATCTGGATCAGTGGTATCAGAGTGGTCTGCTACTTGTCATCTTAATGCATGTCCCCAACGAGGTCGGAGTACAAAGAGTTGGGTCTCGAGCTTATTTCTCTTGAAGACAGAAGCTCTCGCACGCCCAAACGACCTCCCATGGCAAGAGAAAAGAAAGATGACAGGACAAGAGATCCTTTCAAACTGTTGATTAAGGAAGCCCTCACACAACAGAAGAACGAGATGATGGATAGTTTCGAGCAAATCCTATGACGACTACCAACAGGGGATGCATCTTCTTCGAATGGAGGCACCGCCCCCTTCAAAGTACAAATAAACTTCGATATTCCTATATTTGAAGGTCAGATAGACATAGATGTTGTAGACAATTGGTTGAATCTACTAGAAGGGTATTTTTCTGTCCATAACTTTTCGAATAGAGAAAATATTACTTTTGCGCTCCTCAAAGCCGTTCTCCATGTCAAATATTGATGGGAAACTTTCTGTGAGCAAAAGGAAACAGAGGAAACCTCATTATTTTCAGTCACGGCCACCTGAGAATCCTTCAGGGATACTATTAATGAACAATACTACCTTGTCAGAAGTTATGACAACCTGTATACCAAATGGACCACACTGCGGCAAGAAAGAGACCAAGCAGTACCAGATTTCGCAAATATATTCCATACCTTGCGCACCAAGTTGGGTATCAAAGATTCAGAGAAATATCTGGTGCTCAAGTATTGCAGTGCTCTGCATAGATACATCCAGACCGAAATGGAATTTCTAAACATCTCATCCTTGGGAGTGGCCTACCGATATGCCGTCAAAATTGAGCAGAAGCTCAAACAAAAGACGCGGTAATTTGAGCCTAGGAACCCCTCACAACAAAAGCCAGAAAAGGGCGGCCCCAACCCACCGAACAAAGGACAGAGAAAAGATGGACAGTATTAGGACAACCAGTCCAAGCCCCAAGCAAAGAAGGATACCGAAAAGACAAAGAAAGATACCGGGAAGTGGTGTGACTTCCATAAGAGCCCTTGGCATAACACTGCTGACTGTCGCTCAAAGTAGTCGCTGGTGGTCGAAGAGAAAGCCTCTGAATCAAATGTAGATTCTGACTCTAAGCCAGAACTAGAAAGAGGAAGATGGATCATTGATGTGGAACCTAGTGCCATCATTGCTACCACCAAGCTCCAGCTTGGTGAACCAAATGGGCCAGAAGAAGGAGAGTGCCTCTTACATTCAAAGATGTGGTTAAAAAACACCCCGTTACACTTCATCGTTGATAGCGGTAGCCAGAAGAACCTGATCTTAGCAAAGGTCATCAAGCAGTTGGCCCTGCCAACAAAGCCGCACCCACAACCCTACACCATAGGATGGCTCCTCCAAGGAAGCGATCTCTGCATTAGCCAACAATGTTGATTGACGTACAACATCAAGCCCTTCAAAGACGAGGTATTGTGTGATGTTTTCTCCTCTCGAAGTTTGTGATGTTCTTTTGGGCCAACCTTATTTATGGAAACGTGTTGACGGGCGAAACAGTCCATCCATCAACTGGGAGAGTGGAACCGGTCCGGGGTTGTCTAAATAACCCAAGCCGTTTGGTATGGACCACCCTGACGAGTTTAACGGCTCTGTTGGCCGCTCTAAGGTCTTGTAAGGAAACCAAAGAGAAAGTGATCTGAGCTAAATAATCTAAACTAAGGAAACTAGAAACTAATAAAACAAATTGAATTCACTACACTAATCTAACTATAAACTACTAACTATTATATATTTACAAGATACTAATTATGACTATAATAACTCAAATCAACTGCCTAAT
>ML829918.1:80103-94347 GCA_009831015.1 Picea engelmannii | reverse complement strand
GTCATTTAATTTGTGAGATGCAAATTAAAAGGTGACTTTATGATTAAAGTGAGGGTGAGTGAAGAGACACCAAATCTCAGCCACCCATCTGATCTAATCTCAATCGTTAGATTAGAAAACCCCTCACCTTCCCTCATGAGGTCAACTAAGGCAAGAGGGCGCACCCATTCTTGGGTAAGCAGCAACAGTCTTGTTGAGAGAGCAAGAGACTCTTGGTGAGATGCCAAGAAGTTCTTGGTGAGATGCCAAGAACAAGGAAGTTGAAGCATTCTTGTTGAGAGAACAAGAGGAGCTCAAGCATTCTTGTTGAGAGAACAAGAGGAGCTCAAGCATTCTTGTTGAGAGAACAAGAGAGAGCAAGAGAGAGGTCGAGCTGAAGAAAAGAGACAGTAGCTGCAATTTCTGGGAGGATTGGCATGCATTCCAAGGCTGCCGAATAGCATTTAGTGGCACAGAAATTGAGTCTTAGCAGCGTTTTGGCCCAAATTTCGAGACAGTCCATACAGCATTAATTGTTGGGACAGTCGTACAGTTGTACGGATTTCTGGTTCAGAAATCGAGGAGCAAAGCTACAGGAATGTCCAGATAAGTTTGTGTAAATATCTGAAGATGAATATGCTGTAAAAGAATTTCTCATAAGTTCATAAATAATACAAAGCCCTCTCTCACTGGTTTTCCCCTTGTGGGTTTTTCTAGGGTCGAAGTTAGACCGAATATCTTTGTGTCTATATTTTCTGAGTTTTGCATATTGTTGATATTTTATTTCTGCGTTGAAAATGATGTTCAGAATCCTCATGTTTCAGTTCTGAAGTTTATTTTCTGTTAAGTTTTTTATATGCTGAAACACAGTGTTGTAACATATGCTGAAACACAGTGTTGTAACATATGCTGAAACACAGTGCTGAGTCATATGCTGAGACACCGCTGTGAGTATATGCTGAAACACAGTGATGTAACATATGCTGAAACACAGTGCTGAGTCATATGTTGAAACACCGCTATGAGTATATGCTGAAACACAGTGTTGTAACATATGTTGAAACACAGTGCTGAGTCATATGTTGAAACACCACTGTGAGTATATGTTGAAACATGGGGCTGTAACATATGTTGAAACAGTGCTGAAACTGAGTTTGGCATTTAAATTTGGCGGAAAAATCAGTGAGACTAAAACTGGGTTGGGGTCCTGAAAAATTAACATTCCACATATATGGGCTATGCAGTTTAGTGGCATGTGGGCCTATGGTAGTCATTTAAGAGTGGAAGAAAAGGACAAAAGAAAGGGAAATTGTGATTGTGTTGTTAGGGTTGAATCCATTCATGAAACTGAGAAGAAATTTTATGTTGGATTTATCCAAGAAATTATTCAAGTTGATTATGGTGAAAATAGTCCCATATTATTAAAATGTAAGTGGGTCAAACCATCTACAGTACAACTTAATGAGTATGGATTTGTACGTGAAAATATACGACAATTTTTATCAGAGACTAATGAGCCATATGTCTCTCCTCTTCAAGTTAACCAATCATATATAATTGATGATGTAAGAAGCCCAGGATGGTCATATGTCATTCAAACAGAGTTTCATTCGAAAAGAAAATTCATGGAAGTTGTTGATATAATTCCTAATGGGAAATACGATAACTTACAAGAAAAATTCGAAGAAGTGGATAAAGATAATGATAGAGGGATTGAAGAAGAGACTTTGATTACCAAGGAAGAGATTGAAATAGAGAATGTATTGCATGCCTCGGGTGAGGATGATGAAGAAAGTCAAGAACATGCACATGGGAGTGATCAGGATTCTGACTCCCGGTGGCAATGCGGATGATTATGATGATGATTCATCACCTTAACTGGTAAGCTTGTCACTTAAAATTGGGTTATATGTATGGTGTAATTTATTATTGAATGTAATGTATTATTAGAATTTATAGATGTTGAATGCAATTTGAATATATAGAAATGCATAGCATGTGGTTTAAATTGGAGGCATAGTAAGTTTACATAAAATGTTTTACATGCCTTTAGCATAAATTTACTTATTTATTGTTGATTTCAAGTTATATAAGCAACACTTCAGGGACTAATTTTAAGAGGCATTTGTTCTTTAACTTGTGCATTTAATTTTTTAGCACATGCATTAATAAAATATGAGTTTCAAACTCTTATTCCATTGTTGTTTTGTTGATTCAAGTGGTTTATTTGTACACTATTGTTTATTTGGACTTCAGGATATCAATAAAAAGTCCTTGAGGTGCAAGTTAGATGACAGTGATAATGCATAAAATATGACAAAATATGAGCGCTCTAGTAGAGAACATGTGACCAAGAATGATGAATATTTATCACCTCTTGGTTTGACAAACAGGAAAGTTGTTAATCCACTTAAGTAGTATATTATTTGTTTAATAGTGTTGAATGTTTTATACGCAAGAAATTTATGTATATAAGACATAATATGATATTGTTTTTGTATTATTGGAAATAAAAATATGCAGGCACAGAAAAAGTGGAGACAAAATCAAGGGAAAATAAAGATATAGTGCCACCAACTCGTAGAAGCCAGTGCCTTTGTGATCCAACAAATGTAGTTGATGAAAATAATATTGGTCATGGTGTGCAAGTTTATATAGAACATGGTGATGTGGAGGTTGATATAGCACATGGTGTTGCACAGCGTGATGAATTCTTAGCAAAAATTCTAAAAGAGATTATTGGTCAACATGCGAAAAAAGGAAGAGCAAGTCTGGAGATGTTGAATGTAATGTATTATTAGAATTCATAGATGTTGAATATAATTTGAATATATATAAATGCATAACATGTGGTTTAAATTGGAGGCATAGTAACTTTACATAAAATGCTTTACATGCCTTTAGCATAAATTTACTTATTTATTGTTGATTTCAAGTTATATAAGCAACACTTTAGGGGTTGATTTTAAGAGTTATTTGCTCTTTAACTTGTGCACTTAATTTTTGAGCACATGCATTAATAAAATCTAAGTTTCAAACTCATATTCTTCTATTGTTCTGTTGATTCAAGTGGTCGTTTATACACTATTGTTTATTTAGACTTCAGGATATGAAGAAAAAGTCCTTGAGGTGCAAGTTAGATGACAACAATAATGCAGAAAAGTTGACAGAATATGAGTGCTTTCATAGAGAAAATGTGACCAAGAATGATGAATATTTATCGTCTCTTGGTTTGACAAACATGCAAGTTGTTAATCCACTTAAGTAGTATATTATTTGTTTAATAGTGTTTAATTTTTTATAGGCAAGAACTTTACGTATATAAGACATAATATGATATTTGTTTTGTTTTATAGGCAAGAAAAATATGCAGGCATGGAAAAAGTGGAGAAAAAATCAAGGGAAAGTAAAGATATAGTGCCACCAACTCATAGAAGCTAACGCATTTGTGATCCAACAAATGCAGTTGATGAAAATAATAGTGGTCACATTGTGCAAGTTGATATATGACATGGTGATGTGGAGGGTGATATAGCACATGGTGTTGCCCAGCATGATGATTTCTTAGCAAAAGTTCTAAAAGAGATTATTTATCAATATGTGAAAAAAGGAAGAGCAAGTGTGGAGATAATTTATGCAAAACTCAAGGACATGTTTGAAGGAACATCTACAAAGACCAGTATTGAGCTACATATTGCCACACCTGATGTGGCCTAGGAGAATTATCTTTCGGTTAATGCAAGTCATAAAGAGATAACACTTATAATTGGTGTGCGTCAAAATTCACCTGTTGCATCTCTTGATGAAACTAGATCAACCAAAAATATTGTTTGTGGTTCACAAGATGTGTCTGCTTTTGTTAAAAGACAAAGATTGAGTCAAGGATTGTATATATGTATACAGAGGAATGCAAAAGAAATAAAAATAGAAGGTAAGACGTCATTCTTGGTTGCAGTGTCGAAAGATGGTGAGCCCATTCAGAAAAATGTAGCGAGGTGGGCCTCGGAGTTGGGAACAAGATGTAGGGATCATTTGGATATTTGCAAATCAAATTTTTTAGATCAAGATCCACGAATTGTTGATAATGTTATCCAAAAAATGGAAAATTCTTTTGAGACTGTTGGTGGAAAAATCTCTAGAAAATATTATAAGCAAAAGATGAGAACTATGATGAACACTTATAGATATAATTGCATAAAATTAATCATGGAAGGAAAAGGAAAGACAAACTCCGCTCTATGTCCCAAACAATGCGAGGCGTTGAAGGAAACTATATGTTCCGAAGAATATTTGACAAAGAGGAACTGGAGCATGAAAGCAAGAAATAATGTCAGGAATCCATATACATTTGGTCAAGGTGGGTTGCATGCCAAAATAGACAAATTGACAATAAGTGTTGATTTTTGGTTGAATTTAAATTGTTATTTATTTTGATTTGTTTATTGAACTGACTATGTTGAAACTTGACATTGTATTTTAGGTGGAAAATAGTAACATAGAGCCAGATGTAGAAGACATTGTTCATTATATGGTAGCATTAGATTCTAGTAAATTTGACAGTAAGAGCAAGTGGAAAAGTAGAGTTTCGATAGAGAATTCACAACCATCAGTTGGAGGTCAAAGAAGTCCAGACATAAGATCCATTACAAATGATGTCAACTCGAGTGATTAGTACCAACGTGTAATGACATGCATATAAGGTCTCAATGAGATAATTTCACAGTTGGTTGCCTCTGTTAAGCCTATATTTTCTGCATGGAATGAACATAAATCCAATGATTCAATTGAGGTAATATTCTCTATTGATCTCATTTATTCTTGTTGGAACATGTATGTCATGTATTCTTGTAAATCAATCTATTGTATCTCATTACTTCTTGTTTGACTAGGTTTTGTGCTTGTAAATTGAACTAGAAGTTATAGGATTTTGTATGTTTCCACTCGGTCTGCTACATTTACAGTGAACTCTTAATTTCTCCTGCTTACACTCTCTTACTAATAATTAGTGCACTAAATTAAATCTCTAAGACAGTCTAGTTCCCTATGGACAGGCCTTCTTCTTCTTCTGTCTTTTCATCCTTGCACTGTGTAGAACCATCCTTTGTTTCTAGAATCGGCTCTCTAGGTTCTACCTTTAAAGTATCAAGTATGTTTTGAGTCTGAAAGAGTGCCACCAACAGCTCAAGAGCCATATACTATCAGGAAATGCAAGACAGTTGCACACTAATCCTAACAGAAGAGAAGAAGAATTTAATTAAGAACGCAAATGAAACAAGCAATCACACAGTACACCGAGATTTTGAGCATTCTTGTTTCTTGTTTTATTATTCATTTAGAATAAAAGGTTACATATCTAACCTTGGTCCACACCTAAGACACAATCGACATCATACCCTCTTACACAGACAAGAACAACCCTGTAGCCAAATTAGCTTACAGATACATAATTAGTAACCTACAACTACACATGCACTAAATTTCATAAGTGCATTACACCATTACCTTACAAAAATAGACTTTATGACCTTACAACACACCTCTTTATAGGATTTACAATAGGAAAAACCCTAAATATTGGCGCCCAAATGCGGTCACGGATCTATGCATATCATTGGATACAAAACTTGCAAATATCGAGATTGTATTGCAGTTGACTCCAAGTCAGGTTTACCAGTTGGCCTTCATTCAGTCTCTAGTCGGTCATCTCAGGCTCTCACTTCGACCTCTTATTGGTTGACCTTCCATTGATATCTTCGACTTCAAATTTACCTTGTTGACTTCCTTGACCTTTGACTTGTTGTCGATCTACCTCGACTTCAGCTTGTTGTCAATCCACCTCGACTTCGAATTTATTTCGATGTTGTCAATCTACCTCGACTTTGACTTGATGTCGATCCACCTTGACTAGACTTTCACTGCAAATAATATAACAACCCACTATTCTCCCACTTGTTGTCTTCTTTGTTGAAATAGTAGATTCCTAAGATTTCACTCACAAACCCAAGGCAGCAATGCCCATTGCCTCTCTACACCAAGAGAACTTAACAACACTCACAAACTTGGCCAATGAGTCTGTTATGTTTTCCAATGTGTCTACTTTATCCAGTAGAATCTTGTTACTTTCCACCATGGCTCTTATGAAATGGCATTTTACATCAATGTTCTTAGTCTTTGAATGATAAGCAGGGTTCTTTTCCATAAATATTGCGCTTTGACTATCGCAACTTACCTTTATGGCTCTCTGCTCAAACCTAATTCCTCAACACAACCTTTGAATCCATACAGCTTCTTTTCTTCCATGAGTGGCCACCATGTATTCAGCTTCTGTTATCGACAAGGCTATGAATGCACGTCGCTTACTCATCCAGCTTATTGCTCCACCGAACATCTTGAATACATATCCATTGGTCGACCTCCGTCGATCTAGATCTCCATCCCAATCGTCGTCAACAAAGACATGTACATATAATTTATCACTAGCACCTCCAGGTCTTACTTGGTAGCATATAGCATAGTCATTTGTGCCACACAAACACCTGAATACTCTATTGATAGTTGTCCAGTGCTCCTTTCTAGGTGTTGACATATACCTTCTCAACACTCCCACTGCATGGGAAATGTTTGGTTGAATGAAGACCATCACATACATTATAATACCAATAGCACGTGCATAGGGAAAATGTTCCATGTTCTCTATCTCTTCTTATGTCTTTGGAAACTCTTTAGCAGTAAGCCTTGCTCCCACTAGAATTGGAACCTTCATCGGTTTGCAATCCTGCATGTTGAATCGTTTCAGAACTATTTCAATATACTTCGTTTGTTTCAACCGGATCTTTCTAGTGGTTGGATCTCTCTTAATCTCCATTCCCATAATGAAGTTAGCTGCATCAAGATCCTTCATATCAAACTTGGAGGATATTTGCTTCTTCACCTCCTTTATTGCATCCATTTTGTTTCCAATCAACAACATGTCATCAACATACAAAGCTACATATATGAAATGCCCACCTCCTTCCTTGGAATATATGCAGTGATCAACTTTTCTTCTCACAAATCCCAAACTAAGGATGTGTGTGTCAAATTTTTGGTACCACATCCTTTGCAATTGATTTAGACCATAAAGGTATCTTTTGAGTTTTCACACCAACTCTTGTTTTCCCTTTAATACAAATCCTTCGGGTTATTTCATGTAAATTTCTTCTTCCAGGTTCCCATGTAGGAACGATGTCCTCACATCCATCTGTTTTATCTCTGGATTGAATGTTTTAACCAAATACATTACTATTATAATGGAAGTCAGTTTTGCAACAAGGGAAAAAATCACACCGAAGTCGACTCCCTTGAGTTGGGAATATCCTTTCGTTGCCAACCGAGCTTTGAACTTCTCGACTTGTCATGTGGCATTCATCTTCTTCTTGAACACCCACTTGCTATCAATGAACTTCCTTCCACTAGGTAACTTGACTAAATCCCATGTCTCATTATTGTACAAGGATTCCATCTCTTTGACCATGGTTTCCTTCAGAGTTTACCCTCTGTCGATTCGACTTCCTCACCGATCGACTTGGGATTATCGTCGATGGAATTTAACACGAATGTGGAATGTAAGTCTAGAAGAATATACTTTTCGGCTGGTTTTCTTATTCTTTATGACCTCCATACCACCGGAGTCATTTGTTCCACCTCTTCCTTAGATTCATTCGAATCATCTAAATCATCTTCTTCATTCCTCAATTCAAACCACATTGTATCAGGATTATTTTCGGTCTGAACACTTACAATGTACAAATGCATCATAGCCAAATACTTTGAGATGTTCCATATTCAGCTTCCTACCAGACCATACCTCATTTGGAGTTTTGTCAACTTGCACCGATGAAGGAGACATATTCACCAGATATCGTGTAGTCTTGGTTGCCTCTGCCCAAAATTATTGTGCACTCCCAGCACTACTAAGCATGCTCCTTGCCTTGTCCATCAACGTTTTGTTCATTCTCTCAGCAACTCCATTTTTTGTGGGGTATATGGTGTGGTATTTTAGCATGATATGCCACACTGCTTACAGAACTGATCAAATTATTTTCCACATAACTCACCACCATTATCTATTCTTAGCACTTTAATCCTCTTCTTTGTCTAGTTTTCCACAAGAGATTTAAACTCCTTAAATCTCTCGAAAACCTTTGATTTCTTCCTCATGAAATATATCCATGTATTCCTGGAAAAAACATCTATGAAGGAGACATAATATAGGGATCCACCAAGTGAATGCACTATAATCGGGCCAAGCACATCACTATGCACCAGTTCTAGAATCCCATTTTCCCTTGTCGCTCCAGATGGAAACCTCACCCGACTTTGTTTCCCATGTATGAAATGTTCACAAAAATCAACTTCTAAACCACATTCAAGGAAACCTTCGACCATACATTTTCTAGCATAGCTCGAAGTCTTTTTTTTCCAATGTGTCCCAACCTCTCAAGCGATAATCTAGTCGAGTCAAGTTCATCATGTCTTGTTGAGTCAGTTTGAAATGACTTGGCTCGCGTCGAGTCGATTTGTGTCGACATCAAGTCAATTCAAGTCACAGTTGAGTCAATCTCAGGAGAAAAGATGTTGTTGCATCTAGTCAAGTCGACATTCCATAACATCTTGTATAGGGTACCAATCTAAACTCCTTTCATTAATACCATCGCACCTCTGACCATCTTACACGAATCCTTCTGAAATAGAGTATGCACACCTACATCACTCATCTTGCTAATAGATATCAGGTTTCTTTCCAAACCCGGAATGTGTAGCACACCTGGAACGGTTCTTTTCCTCCCATCCTGCAGTGTTAGTCGGACTCTTCCCCGTCCGAAAATTCTAGTTGTTGATTCGTCCCTCAAGAACACATCACCCCCATCATATTTTTCATATTCACATAATCATTCTTGGTGTGGTGTCATATGATAAGATGCTCTTGATTCAGTCAACCAAGCATCTTGATCCGACTATCTACTGGTTGACGCTAGGCACACATCACCTCCCTTCTCTGAGGTCGTCTTTCTCTCAGTCAACTTCTTCTCCTCAGATCTAGCACTGCCTTTTGTTTCCTTTGAATTATAGTCCTTTTTATAATGCCCAACTTTACCACATTTCCAGCATATTTGTGTCCATTGAGCTGAGGATTTAGATCTACCCTTCAAATTGAACTTTCTACCATAAAATCTTCCTTTATCTTTGTCTATTAGTCAACCTCTCACTACCAGAGCATCTTTGGTCGATCCTTCCATGTTATTTCTTCTCATTTCTTCCAACAGTAGAGAAGAAATCATGTCCTCTAGCATTATTACTCCCAATAGACACGATTAAGCTATCCTAGGAGTCTAGAAAAGAACATAATAGGTTGATACACTTCTCCTCATCTAGGATATTTATATCCATAGATGACAATTGGCTTAACACGGTATTAAACACATTTAAATGCTTAGTCACACAAATTCCATCACTCATCCTCAGAATATATAGTTTATTTTTAAGAAACAACTTATTTACCAAAGATTTCGACTGGTATATGCTTCCCAGCTTGTGCCACGGTTTCTTGGTTGAATATTCACCTGAGAAATTCAACAGAACCGAATATGCAAGACAAAGTTGAATTGTACTTCTTGCTTTTCTTTCGAGTTTATCCCATTCTTCTGTCGACATGGTTGTTGGTTGGGTACCTGGATAGACCATTTTCCATTGCTCTCTATCTACAAGAAGATATTCTATTTTAAGCTTCCAAAGCTCAAAATTCTGGCCATTGAATCTTTCTATCTCTATTATGGAACTGCTTGCCATTCTTTACGGCGATCTTTAAAACAATTTATGACTTACGACTCTTATTGTACCTAGGGTTTAGTTCTCAGATTCAAGATTAGAAAATCAAGATCTGATATACTCGCCAAAGCATTACACCGCTCTGATAACTCACTTTTCAGGGAAGACCTAAGATCTGATACCACATATCAGGAAATGAAAGACGCTTCCACACTAGTCCTAGCATAAGAGAGAATAATTTAATCAAGAACGCAAATGAAAAAAGAAATCACACAGTACACCGAGATTTTTACCCTAGAAACCCTTAACCAAGAAAACCAGCATTCCTTTGAGCATTATGCTCTCTTTTCCTTATTCATTTAGAATAAAAGGTTACATGTCTAACCTTGGTCCACACATAAGACACAATCGACATCATACCCTCTTTCACAGGAAAGAACAACCTTGTAGCCAAATCATCTTACAAATACATGATGAGTAACCTACAACTACACATGCATTAACCTACATAAGTGTATTACAGCATTACCTTAGAATAGCAACCTTTACGACCTTACAACATGCCTCTTTATAGGCTTCACAACAAAAAAAACCCTAAAGATTAGCGCCCAAAATCGGTTACAAATCTATGCATATCATTGGCTACGAATCCTGCAAATCCCAGGATTCTGTTACGGTTGACTCCAAGTTAGGTTTACCAACCGACTGCCCGTCGGCCTTCATTCGATCTCTAGTCAGTCGTCTCATGTCTGGAATTTGACCTCTTGTTGGTTGACTTGTCGTTGATATCTTCTACTTTGACTTTACCCGGTCGACTTCCTCAACCTTTGGCTTGTTGTTGATCTACCTCGACTTCAACCTGTTGTCGATCCACCTTGACTTTGAATTTCTGTAGATGTTGTCGATCTACCTCGACTTCGACCTGATGTTGATCCACCTTGACTAAACTTTAACGACAACGAATATAACAACCCAACATATACAGGAACTTTTGCTTATTATATTGTAAAATTGGTTGGATAAAATGATAAGATTGGGGAATAGTTGGCTTCCAGTATGGTATTGTAGAAAGACTATGGTTGGAACAAATCATATAATTAGGAAAAATTGTAGGACCAAAATAAACAGTATAATTGAGACAAACAAAGAGAATGTCTTATTAATGAAATTTATTTTGTATGAATTTAATTAATATTACCTTCAAAATATGGTAGTTTCTAATATTACTGCCCTGAAGATGTTACTGTATGTTTACTATTGTCATTTAGTCATTGACTCGCATAAAAATTGGTGTTGGCTTATACATCAAACATGAATTTATTGTTGTCAACATTGTTTCAATTTTTAATGGAGAAATTTTGTTTATATATTGTTAGTATATAGTTATATATCTAGTAGATTGGACTGAACTTGATATAAGTACTGGTAAATGATTTTTGTAATAGCTGGTGGTTTTGATTTTGTATGATGGCAGTTTTGAGATGGTTGGGTTTCCTGTAGCCACTCTGAGTATACGTTTTTTGTGTGATACTTTTGTATATTTTGATACTCTGTTAGGCTGTCTATTTTAGTTTGGGTAAGCAATGAAAGATGTTTTCCTGAGTGATGTTGGACTGCCTTGTTTAGGCTGAGGTCTGTGTTTGACATGTAAATTGTACTATTTGATTCTCTAAAGAAATAGCAAGAAATATTGTACTATTTCATGGAAAACAAAACCTCCGCTAGTTTGAATGATGGATGAACCCCTGAAACAATTCATGCTCTGCACTTATTTTATTACATTTATGCCAATTCTTGTTGCAATTCTATTTTTTCATTGTTTGAAAAAGACAACATTTCCATTGGAGACAATTTGTTGGTACTTTTAAATGTTTGTATTTTTTTTGCATGATGGTTAAACCACATGCGGAGCAATTATATCGATAAATAAATGGGAAAAGAAAAAGACCTTCATGTCAACTGAGCTCGCAAGGTTGCAGTACAATCTCGTGTTAATATTGATATTGATAATGATGATGAAGTTGACAAGCATGTATAGGACATTAATAGTGGTGTTGAATTTGAGGTAATAAAATTGGTGTTGTGATAGTTAATATGTCCCAATGTTTTGTCATAATTTGTCATTCTTAAGATGTTATTTTTGACTAAAATTTATAGATTGCAATATTATTTACTTGATATTATTTGAATGGTAAATGTAGATCAATTATAGCAAAGTAGCACTAAAAGGTTAAGGCCATCTTGACAACAAAGCTCTCAAAGATAAAGTTCGACATCATGATGACAATTATATTGATAGTGATGATGATGAATACAACAAGTATGTGCAGGACATTCATAGTGGTGTCGAACTTCGACATGTGAGTGCAATAATATCCTAACTATTAGAATATAATTGTTGTAATAATTAATATGTCCCTATCTATTCTTTGATCCCTGCTTTCTAATCTCAACCGCACATTAAATTATATGATTTGAATTCAAAATGATAGAATTTTCATCTCATCAAAAAGAATCAATTTGTCTTGAGATTAAATGTTGTTTTGTTCTAAGGATAAGTTGGTAATTCCTTATCTAGTGATTGAGGCATATATGGAAATATTTATATGGATAGAGTGCTTGTTGTTAGGATTTATGCATGAATGAGACTATTGAATCCTCAATATGACTAAGGTGGGTACTTTGACTAGGGAGACTTCCAAGGGAACCAATTTACTCAATCTAGACATCCTCAAGGTAAAGAGATTCATTTTGTGAAAGACGGATTTTTTTTCTTCTAACTATTGTCATTTCTTATAGAATGTAGGAGCTCTTGTTTAAAATCTCGTGTGTTACTGTAACTTTATAGTGAGTTTTATTTCACAGTGTCATAGCCTATAGGGAACACAAGCCTGCTCTTGTATATCAAAATAAGAACTTCAGGTTTCCATCCTAGCCTACATTGGTAGGGTTTCTTAAGCAAAGTCAGAATCCAATGGGGTTCTGCAATTGATCCGAAATCGGATTCAGCAGGCTGTCAGGGCATAAAAATGCTCAAACATGAAGGTGCTCGGAATCTGATGAAACCAACACCATGACGTCCGTCTCGTCTTCCTGATTCCGGTGGTATAATTTTTATCGCAAACGGAGTCCGTATGAGGAAGATATCGCATTCTGTCCGCCGAGCCAAACAGGGAAAATTTTGGGATGCTGACTGTACCTGTCCATACAGTGACACGTGTCAGTCCGTACAGATGACGTGTCATGTCCATACAATGACATGGCGTAACCAGAAGACGACACGTGGCAGGTCCGTACAGGACACGTGGCAGCACCAGGCGACGACACGTGGCAGGTACGTATGATGACACGTGGCAGGTTCCGTACAGGACACGTGGCAGCACCGGAAGGTGACACGTGTCAGGCTGATTTGGCGTTTTGGGCGTACGGTTGGACCAATATTGGAGTGACACGTGTCACCACTGGAAGGGTGACACGTGGCACGGATGACGTCAGCAGATGACGTGGCATGATGACTGGACGGTACGGCTGCTGACGTGGCAGGCTTACGTGGCGGATGACGTGGCAGTACGGCGAGCTGACGTGGCGGACATGTGGGCGAATCAAGTGCTGACACGTGGCATCTTTCTGGGCGAATGATAGGGTGCCACGTGGCCCAATCACGGGCTGCCACGTGGCACCCCGGGTTTATCCAATAACGGCTAGGTCAAAAGTATTTTGGGCCCGGGGGATTCGAACCCCTGACCTCTTTCCACCGTGTAAATACTTTGCACCGCGCAAGTTACCAATAGGCCATCGTAAGGTTCTTGTTATTGGAACGCGCGAAATTGTATTTGAAATCGTGCAATTGATGTATGGCGGGGGGAAAGGGCTGGGGCTTGGCCCAGCCCTCGGCGCATACGACCACAGTATAGAACCGGAACGCGGCACGGGAGTTATGGCGTGGTTTAAATGCTTGTTAACGGTTATAACCGCGGTTCTTTGGTTTATATGTGACCATGGTTTGTTTATGCAAGCGGTTAAGTGGTTAGTCCATGGTTTTAGAACCGTTGCCATACGACCAGAGCTAACACCCATGGGGTGGCCCGCGCTATAGCGCGTGGCCACATGGAGCCTATATGACCGTTTAAAGAGGGGCCGCGCCCAGCAAAGGGGGCTAAAGCGGTTTTATTAACTATATTATGGTTTATAAGTGGGTTTCTAACCACTTTTCATTAATTTAATGTAATTTAACCCTTGTTAATGATTTTTAAGGGTTATTAGACATTTTTAAAGCCTAATTCTTGGGAGGAAGTTGGAGATGGCAACCAACTTTCCCAACTATTTAACCAAGGCCATGTTGAGGCCAGTTGGTCAGAGTTTGATGCTTTGAGAGCTTTTTGACGGTTTTGGAGAGCAGAGATGCTGAGGCAAAGCCAGGTCTAAGCCAGTTTGAGGCAGAGGAGCTGTTGAGGTAGA